>OY992881.1:84618021-84670521 GCA_963921405.1 Cepaea hortensis
GTTCGAAACACAGCTGCATGCGATCTGGAAGCAGACCACTTTGCGCTGGTTTTCAGTGGTGGGAGCGTCGGTCCTTCAGAAAGCGATGGCAAACTACTGAAGGTAAACGTGCCTAGTAAATCACAATGAGTCAAAATGTAAATCACGGCCACAGAATGCTGGGATTGTCACGTTCTGCAAAGGACATGCAACTAACTTGTAATCTATACATCTAGCAACTAACCTGTAATCTATACATCTAGCAACTAACCTGTAATCTATACATCTAGCAACTAACTTGTACTCTATACATCTAGGAACTAACTTGTAATCTATACATCTAGCAACTAACCTGTAATCTATACATCTAGCAACTAACCTGTAATCTATACATCTAGCAACTAACTTGCACTCTATACATCTAGCAACTAACTTGCACTCTATACATCTAGCAACTAACTTGCACTCTATACTTCTAGCAACTAACCTGTAATCTATACTTCTAGCAACTAACCTGTAATCTATACATCTAGCAACTAACTTGTAATCTATACATCTAGCAACTAACCTGTAATCTATACATCTAGCAACTAACCTGTAATCTATACATCTAGCAACTAACTTGCACTCTATACATCTAGCAACTAACTTGCACTCTATACTTCTAGCAACTAACCTGTAATCTATACATCTAGCAACTAACCTGTAATCTATACATCTAGCAACTAACTTGCACTCTATACTTCTAGCAACTAACCTGTAATCTATACTTCTAGCAACTAACCTGTAATCTATACATCTAGCAACTAACTTGTACTCTATACATCTAGGAACTAACTTGTAATCTATACATCTAGCAACTAACCTGTAATTTAAACATCTAGGAACTAACTTGTAATCTATACATCTAGGAACTAACTTGTAATCTATACATCTAGGAACTAACTTGTAATCTATACATCTAGCAACTAACCTGTAATCTATACATCTAACAACTAACTTGTAATCTATACTGTAATCTATACATCTAGCAACTAACTTATAATCTATATATCTAGCAACTAACTTGTAATCTATACATCTAGCAACTAACTCGTAATCTATACATCTAGCAACTAACCTGTAATCTATACATCTAGCAACTAACTTGTAATCTATACATCTAGCAACTAACCTGTAATCTATACATCTAACAACTAACTTGTAATCTATACTGTAATCTATACATCTAGCAACTAACTTGTAATCTATATATCTAGCAACTAACTTGTAATCTATATATCTAGAAACTAACATGTAATCTATATATCTAGCAACTAACCTGTAATCTATACATCTAGCAACTAACTCGTAATCTATATATCTAGCAACTAACCTGTAATCTATACATCTAGCAACTAACTTGCACTCCATACATCTAGCAACTAACATGTAATCTATACATCTAGCAACTAACCTGTAATCTATACATCTAGCAACTAACTTGCACTCTATACATCTAGCAACTAACCTGTACTCTATACATCTAGCAACTAACCTGTAATCTATACATCTAGCAACTAACTTGTACTCTATACATCTAGGAACTAACTTGTAATCTATATATCTAGCAACTAACTTGTAATCTATACATCTAGCAACTAACCTGTAATCTATACATCTAGCAACTAACTTGTAATCTATACATCTAGCAACTAACCTGTAATCTATACATCTAGCAACTAACTTGTACTCTATACATCTAGCAACTAACTTGTACTCTATACATCTAGGAACTAACTTGTAATCTATATATCTAGCAACTAACTTGTAATCTATACATCTAGCAACTAACCTGTAATCTATATATCTAGCAAACAGCTATTTGATAACATTTTAACACACAGATGTACTGCCTATCTGCGCGCGCGCGCATACACACACGCGCGCACACATTTATGCATACGTGAATCACGAACAATGACACGAGACGCGTGAGATGGAGCAGGCACTAGAAGCAATGTATAAATATAAATACAGGCACTGGCTAATATCTAAATAAACACAGACTACAGCGCCAGGGAAACAACCAACTGAGAAAGTGTTGTTTAAATGAAACACAGACATGCGCCTGGGATAAAAGCGCCGTGGTGGCAACACGATACACACGGAACACCCCTCTGGAAACAGATTCCAAGTTCTACATAGAGAAAGTAGGTGAGGCCACTGGGCCGGCCAGAGCTCACAGGGCCGCTACCACAGAAGATTAGACAAACTCTATGTTGGCAACTGTGCGCCTGGCCCAGCTGTTCGTGGCATTGCTGGGTTAAATCTTTGTGTCGCAGATGATTGTTAAATGTGACTTACGCTTATTGGACTGCAAGCAACGTTTGGGTTTTGTCCGTTGAGGTATTCATGCCGTCAGGCTACTACTGTTGGCCCCTAATGTTAGCCAAACTGCTTGTTTCGTGTTGCCATGGTTTTAATATGTTAAGTAGTCCATTTCTAAACAATTGAACATAAGATTATTTTGCAATACAAAAGTGACACCCAAGAAAAAATAGTTCAGGGAAGCCCCGGTTAATGTCGGGGGGTTACGTTCTTGGAAAACGTGACTTTAAGTGAAATGACGTATAGCGAAACATTATTTCCCATAGAATTAAATGAAATACAGTGTATTATGTAATGTTTATTTTGATGGTTGTTGATATTTATTGGCTAAATAGAGGTGGGTTAGAGGGCGAGTGGTAGAGATATTGGGACGTAGAGGCATTAAATGCTGCCTGTTCATCTGAGGATGAAACTGTAACCTCTTCATGCCTCTTTTCCTGGCTCTTCTCTGAAAAAAAAATGTGTACAATGTCTGCTGCACAGCCTTTTTTCTTTTCTCTAAGTAAAGCTCCTTGTAACAGTCGATGGCGCTTGTTACTGCCCTCGACACTTTGGGGCTCCGTTCTCTCTTCGGGTCATTCTCATTTATTATGTCCATTGCCACATCAATCAATTGAAAGATTCAGCTGTCAACATTCCAGGTGGGGGAAGGGGTTGGTTGCAACAGAGTGCTCCTCTTCCTGCTGAGCTCTCCGCGCGTCGAGTTGCATTAGGTCCTCACTAGACAACTCGTCTCCATTTGATGCAAGCAACTCATCAAGGCCAGCTTCCTCCATCCCTTCTAAGCCAGCTTTAGTAGCTAAGTTAGCGATCTGTCGTCGAATAGCATGAACGTCGTCAAATTAACAAAAGTCGGTGACGACGTTATGGCGGAACGTAGCGACGCAAGATGAAGTTATGTCCCCTATGTAACAAAGACGTTATAGCGAAAAGACGTAAACCGAAGCTGAATAACGAAGACACAAACAATAGATTGCACGATTTATTGCCTGGCATATTTCGCTGCATCTCGTCAGGTACATACTGCAGAAATCACACAACTTACGTGAAATTAACTAGATAAACCGAAGCGACGTATAGCGGGGCCTCCTTGTATCTGAAATGCAACGACGTTGTTTAGAATTAGAACGTCCGCCTTAAGAAACACCAGAAATCAGGCATTAATCACGTTATTGACTTGAGCAATAAAACAAGAGTTTACAAGTGAAGAGGATCGATTTCATGGCACCAGGTTTTATCCCATATGGGCTCGGCCTCTTTCCGCGGGCAGACCTGCCGAAATGGGCGCACAAAAGCATGAATTCCGTGGTTCCAGCGACGACCCCCAGGAGTCTAAGAAAATTGCACTCGTGAACCGAATGACGTAGCCTGGAGTAGAACCCACACTCTTCGAACACGTGGCTGGCGCAGGAGACACCCTGACTGTTACCAGAAGGAACCAAAGGCTGTTACCACCCCCTGATCCTGGGGCAGTAGACCAGACTTCTTCTCTTCTCGGGTAAGGGCAAGGCAAAATTGGAAATACCCGAACGCCATGGCAATTGTAAATGGGAAACTGGCCATGGTCGCTGCTCGAGCAACAGTTCAGAATTAGAAAGTCTAGCCACGGGAGCATGCGCACAGCACGTGCGGTTCTCATGTACACCTGTAGCTGTTGGCCACTGTTAGAGAGTTCGTGCACTGTGTTGAGAATATCCCAGGTTGGGAGATCTTTGGGAGGAGACTGGAGCGATTATGTAGTTAATGACACTAACCATGGACAATTCTAATACAGCTTATGACTATTAAAAGAGGGGAGAGGGGGAGGCAGAGAGAGACAGAGACAGCAGACAAGAGATAGACAGGCAGAGGAACACAGAGATAAGGGTAGGTATACATCGATATATCGAGACATAGACAAATAGGTAGGGAGACAGAGAGAACAACAGTGACGGAGAACGAGACAGAAAGTGGTCGAGAGAGATAGAGGAATTGTGTGTGTGTGTGTGGGGGGGGGGGGAGCATGGACAGTCCTGCACTAAACATGGACAAACTCTGACATCCTCTATCAGTTAACATCATCTGTCCGAGCCGTGTCACGAGACTTCTCATTGTAGACATTATTGTAACCACCATCATCAGTACGCATGCCTGCCAGGATAGTGGGCTGGGTTCAATCCCTAGCAGAGGCAGGATGATGTTTTCCGACCAGTACGCTCTGGCGTCGACCCAGACCCATACAACTGGGTACCAGGCAATTGTCTGCACATGAAAGCAGTTGATGGAAGAAAGTAGCCAGCGCACCTCTTTGTGGAGGCCTAGAATATGTGCAGGCCTAACACGTCACACCCAACGGTAGTATCTGCTTTGGTAACAGTCGTAGTAAACAATCTACCACTTCACACCCTATTATACCATGTCGTGATCTTGTACGTGCACAAATCTACCACTTCACACCCTATTATACCATGTCGTGGTCTTGTATGTGTAAACATCTACCACTTTACACCCTACTATCCCATACCGTTGTCTTTGTACGTACACAAATCTACCCTTTCACACCCTATGAGCTACTACTACAAGTGCTACTATTACAACTATACAACTATTACCACTGCTGCTAATTCTATTATTAAAAACTGAATCTGGCACATGGGAATACTGATAACAGAACGTTGTTACAGGGTTTTTATTTATTCATTCAAAGTTACTTACACCTACTTTCCTTTTCTATAAATACCTTCAATGCCCAGTCTACCACTTTGCTGCCATAAATCCCTTTAAACAGACCACCTGCCCCCCTTCCCTGCAACAAACGAAGAGCTCTTGCCCGCCGAGCAGCACCCCGACACGGGAAAGCGTTTGTAGTAACGGTGGTGAACACACGGAGAACAGACCAGACATGTCAAGGGAGGGAATAAACACTACAACAGAGAACAACTGGATTACCGAACGTTCTGACAAGAGAGCAGTCCCAAGTTTCCTGCTGTGTTTCAAATCACTGACTGCTGCTCACAAATACGTTCTGTCCTCTGAGGTTAGGGAAAACAAACTCAAGTAAAATGTAGCTAGGGAGCTCACAGCCGGGAGATATGGATGGATAAATGAACGTTTCCACCAAAATCTTTGTCATCGTCAAACAATGTTATTAAGGAGTGCATTAAAAACATGCATTCTCTTAGCAAGCCGACACAATTATACTAATATTACGTACATATCACTTAGCCAGGTGCTTAGTAATATATAAATAGATATGGTTTTACAGAAGAAGAGAACTGGCAGAAGAGAGCGTTTGAGACGTAAGTTGGTGCATGATGGTGGAAATGACCATGTGTTCACATGCACCCACTGTGAACGGACATTTACAGCGCAAATTGGCCTTATCAGTCACACTCGCTACCGCCATAGGTAAAAGTTATTATTAATATTATGCCTTTTTAAAGCACAAACTATCGTCTGTCAAGACGGCAAGGTGCCAATGTATGTATGTACAGAAGAATGCTGAAAATGAATGAGACAGCCAAAATGAGCAATCTGGACATTTTGAGGGAAGCTAAGTCGCAAAGACAACTTATCACAAACATCAGAAAGAAGCAGTCCTCGTTTTGTGGCCACGTTATAAGAAGACAAAAACTGGAACACGTCGTGATAACCGAAAAGATTTGCGGGTAGACAGACAGAAGAAGACAGCGTGAGAAAATTCTTGACAGTATTGTGTCTTTGCCATTGGAAATGGTAATTTGTGGTGAGGCATGATCATCCAAGCCAAACGGCAATGCACTGGAAGATGATATATATATATAATATGAGGCGCTGTTTGAGGTATTTGGCATGTGGTGTTAGTCCCATATTTGAGACGATGGCTTGGTCATGTATACGGTAAGTCAGCTGTGCCCATTGTAAACGGCGTTTTATTTGAATAGCTGGTAATGAACAGACAAGCTGAGGAACATCTAATGGCAGTGGACATGTGGTTTCTGGGGGAAATACAAAGAATATCATCGACAAGTCCTAGAAGAAGCAAATGAAAACCGTTAACTGATTAGAGCAGTGATTCTTAACCGGTAGGGAATTCCCCCCCCCCCCGGGGGGAATTTTAGAGTTTCCGGGGGGGGGGGGTGAAGACCAGTTCAAGATCGTGTTAAAACAAGAACCGATTACTTGATATTGTTTTTCCCTTCATACTTTACAGTTAAGTACGTCTCATCCTTCTAAAATTCATTTTATAAAGAAAGTAGACCTACAAATCATGTTTTATGTGGATGTCTAGACTTGTTTTAGTATATGCTATTAAATCTACCTTCCATTTTTACGTATACTGTGTAGGGGTGGGGGATTTTTACATAGGAAATATGAAAGGGGGGAGGGGGAATGATTTTCTGAAAATATGATGAAGGGGGGCACGGGCCAAATTTTTGATAGGAATGGGGGGGGGGGGGGATGACGTTCTGAAAATATGGTGAAGGGGGGCACGGGCCAAAAAAAGGTGAGAACCACTGGATTCGAGAAATTAGACGTAGACAGTCAAATGTTTTCGGCACGTTATGAGAAGAAATAAACTAGAGAACTCAGTGACAACTGGCAAGACTGGTGGGAAAAGAACAAGGGGAAGACAAGAGAAGTAAATATTTGCAGGGTTCGTATTCACCTAGTCTACTGGCTTTTAGGCCAGCTCCGTGGCGAAGAGGTTACGAACACAGTTCGTAATCCTGCATACCCGCGTTCGAAACACAGCTATGGGCGATTTGGCGGTAGACTACCTTGCGTTGGTTTTTTACGAAATGGTATGGGTGCCGGTCGTTAAGAAAGCAATGGCAAACTACTGAACTTAAACTTCCCAAGAGATCACAACAGCAAAACATGCTGGTGGTGACTGCGGTGTCCTATAAAGGATATGCAACTAACTTTAACTGGCTTTTAGACAAAGTAAAGTAAAGTAACTAGATAAATCCTTCAAGCTCAAATATACACATGTTCGCACAGTAATGTCATTTGTCTACCACGGTAATTTTAAACTGACTAAATGTCTTTCTGTTTGCACAAACTGGCCTATGTAGATTAATCATTATGGCTTCTGCAAACTTTAACAAGCGACTATTGTGTGTGTTAAACAACACGCGAAAGGCATTGTCTCTATCAATCACATGGCCGCTTTCCAACACTTGCCTAGCAATTAATGAAGCGGGAAGTTTCCGGTGTGTCGGTCACACTGGGCTCTCATCGCCTGTGTGTAGTATCTTGTCAATCCATCAGATATGTGTTCAGCAACTCTGTTGTTCAGCTGCCGCTCTGTTCTGCTGCCGCTCTGTTCTGCTGATGTAGGTAGTAGGTAGAATGGCACCTACATGTGAATTGGTAAATGCAATTGGATTTGGCGTACAGAGGAACAGGTTCTTTTACTGCTGGGGTGGGAATAGGTGTGGTTCTGTACCTAATAACTGGAGTTGCAGCACAGAATGCTGTAATGAGCCGGTCCTGTAGACGTTGCATTACATCATCCCCTCGAAAAATCAACCATACACAAAACGGCAGAATTCAAGGGGAAACCACCGCTCTATTTTCCCCCAAAATATCATGCCTGTAACACACACGATGAAGGATTGTGCCTATATGAGCAATTAAAGTAAATGACGTTATTTGGGGGCAATTGCAGAAATTCAAATATCTAGGCACATGGATAACATCAGATGGAAGATGCATAGCTGAGATAAATAACAGAATAGGAGAAGCAAAACTGCATTCTGCCAAATGAAGAACGTTTTGTGCAATCAGTCATTGTCCTTGAAAGTTAGAAAGACAGTTCTTGCATGTTACATGGAGCCAATTTTAACATGGGCTGCGAATCCTGGACAATTAGTAAACAGGCCGGGGGGGGGGGGGGAATCCCCGGAAGCCTTGGAGATGCGGTTTTATAGAAGAATGCTGAAAATTAATTGGACAGCCAAAATGCGCAATCTGGACATTACGAGGAAAGCTATGTTGCACACACATCAGAAAGAAGCAGTCCTCGTTTTGTTGCCACATTATGAGAAGGCAAAAACTGGAACATGTGACAACCGAAAAGATTTGCGGAAAGAGAGATAGAGGAAGACAGCGGAAGAAGATTCTTGACAGTCTTGTGTCATGGCATGGAAGGGAGTCAACACACAAATTGACCCATGCCGTCAGAGGTCGCAATTTGTGGAAAGGCGTGATCGCCCACGCCAGCCGGTAAAGCACTGGATGATGATGATGATGTCTGGCTGTTGAAGGACCTGGTACTTAGTAGAGACTGTGACCGTCAATTGTGATATTGAACATTGTATTGACTTCCATGTTCGTAACATAATATATTCTGTTCAGCCAGAAACATACTAAAAAGAAACAGAACTACAGAGACCAAGGTTGTCTCTATGTTAGGGGGCAATTGAAGTGAACGTGCCTAGGTTTTCTAGAACTAACACTTCTCCACCTTGCCCCTTATCCTTGTGGAAAATTGTCATAATCCTAGGAAGAGAATATGTGATTGTGTTTTCGACTTAGGGAGATAGTGACTGAACTTTGTTCTGGCAATTCAAATTTACCATGTGTGGTTACATTTCCACAGGACCTATCATGAGGCTGTTATATAATAACACCTGTAGTTTTTATTTTTTAATGTTGCATATCCCTTGCAGGACGTCGCAGTCAATACCATAATTTTTCAGCTGCCGTTGATGTACTAGGCAAGTTTTTACGTTCAGTAGTTTTTTTTTATAGATGACACTTTCCTGGAATATCTCTTATAATTTCTTTGTCTCTATATTCAGAGGAGACTATGTTTCTTTATATGTGTATTCATGTATGGGGAATTAAAAGTAAATTTATTTATAAATGTATACATGAATATGGGGTTACCCATACCTTTACACGGGAAGGAGGAGCACTGCCAAGATGGAGAAACGGTATCACCCTTGCTGAGGTCCACCAGATATTCTCGGCGCTAGAGCCTTGAAGGAACGAGAATGATTCTCCTCCAGAGGACAGGAGTGAAATAAGACATAACATGTCAATATAGGGAGTGAGGGACTGCATCAAATGTTACGGGGAATGGGCCAGGTCTAAGTGACCCACCCTTGTGTCATAATCACTTCTCCTTCCCCCTTTCTCTCTCTCTCACTCTCTCTCACTCTCTCTCTCTCTCTCTCTCTCTCTCTTTCTTTCTTTTTTGTTTGTTGTTGTTGCTGGGGTGATTGTCTTTTCTTTTTCACTTGTTTCTGTGGGTATGGTTATATTGTTTGGCACATATTGTCTACTGGGAGAGGTGATTGCTTCATTGGACTGACAAGGTCGTTATTTGACTGAAACTGGTGATATTCCAGAATGCTGTATATTATCTACCAGAGAGTCAGAGTCATTTATGAGAGATTACTGGGATTCGCCTTGTCATTGCGTCAGGAGTTACGTCCCCTTAAGCCTGATTGACTTCTCAGGGTTTCACAGCGTCCTCAGCATATGACACTTAGCTAACCACCATGTTGGCATCCTGTTTTTTTTTTAATTGAGTGTTGTGCCCACTAAAGAAATACCTATTACATAAGAGTGAACATTTTTAAGGTCCAGATCCTATGGACATTCTCAAGATATTTTTGTGAAGATATCCTAGATCAGTGTTTCTCAACTGGTGGGGAATTCCCTCCAGTGGGGAATTTTAGAGTTTCCAGAGGGAGAAGGAGGAATTAAGATCGCGTTAACACAAGAACTGATTACTTGATTTTGTTTTTCCCTCCATACTTTACGGTTCTGTACTTCTCGCCCTTCTGAAATTCGTTTTATAACGTAAGTAGACCCACAACTCACATTTTATGTAGACTTCTTTGCTTGTTCTAGTATGTATTATTAAATTTAGCTCCCATTTTTACGTATACTGTGTAGGGGCAGGGAGGGGGAATGTACAGGGAGGAAATACGAAAAGGGGGGGGGGGGTGACATTCTGAACATATGGTTAAGGGGTGCATGGGCCAAAAAAGGTTGAGAACCACTGTCCTAGATATTCACCATGGACATTTATGTGATGAACCTTGCACCTTCGATACTCTGTGGGATGTAATAAACTGTTTATCTTTAGGATCCGTGTGCTATAAGGGGCTTTGTATTTATCATCTATGGGTTTACAATGTTTTTCCTGTGTGTAATTTTTTTAAAGTTGTGTACTGCCATGCCTCACGCAAGCATATACACATAACCCTTCCCCTTTTTTTGTTACCCCAACAGACTGTTATAATTTATGATCACAAGTTGTTTCTTTGATTGTTACTGAGTGTTTTTACATTCTTATGTGTGGTTTCATTTGAAATAATTATCAGTGGACCTTATCACTATGGAACTACATGCGGCAAGACAATCACCAGGACATTCAGTGTACCCAGAGGAGTGTCCTCTCTAAAGTTCGGTAGCGGTATTGTGCTCCATTGGCCTTCTGTGAGAACACCTAACTATCTAATCTGTCTCCACCCCTAGAGAGTCTTATTGAGCCGTTTCGGGTTTACTTATATCAGGAGGTCTTTTAGAATTGGGGAATCCATCTCCAATTTCTGCTCTACCCACCACAATGTTTACGCCGCGTTTATTCTAGTTTGCTTTTTACCCGGGTATTCATAATTTAGAATTGTGATATTGTTCTGAAGAAACTGTAGTGTTAGAAATACTGTTTTCCATCAATGACACGAGCCGACCACGTGATAGGGGACGTTGGTTGAAATGTGAACCCAGCCTTCAACACCAGTACGTACGCTACAGCACGTCAGTCAACTCTGTTGTCAGAAGTGAGACAGGTGTCCAATGTCCGCGTAGAAACAAGACGCCAACACAATCTAGATCCGGCCAGGAAATTATCCGGAATGTAGTCTACTGAAATAAATGTTCTATAGTTGTCTGAAACAAAAGCCTTCTCAGTGTAGTTTGGTCATTGGCAAGGAGGAACAACTAATTGTTTTTCACAACGGAACATAAACTACGACAGGGCGCAGCAGAAAGCTGTGTGCAATACATCACGTCAAACATCTTTTCGCGAAATCAGCACGCTATCGGTAAACAGCGCAGGAATGGCACCCGACTGCTTCTCTATAGATATTTTTACCACAATGAAGATTTATTTTAAGGCACAGTTAAAACGCGTCTTGTACAATTAGTGATTTCCAAATCAGCATCCTGGTATCTGATTACGGGCGTCATTTACTTACAGATACATATTACCCAAGCATACAGTTCATAACATCAAACAAAACCCAATCATTTAAATAATGAAGCAAGGTATGAAAACCAACACAACCGTTACCACAATGAAGCGCTATATTAAACACAGCACAAACATTTACTAATCTAAACACTATACAATTAAGCATAAAACTATAACTATGCTGTCAAATATAATTGTATATATTTATAGTTGTAATAACTGTAACCGGGAGTCGGGTAACGCAGTGGCAACAACGCCAGCCTGCCGGTCCGCTAGTATATAAACATCACCCATAGAGTGTCACCTGGCCTGTACACATACGGAGCTACACCATACACCCATTAGCCTCGTTACATTTACAACGTCCCTTTACTTTTATTTAGTTAATTATTTTTTTTAAGTAAAGGAAATTACTTTTACAATAACGTACTAAATAGTAAACACCTCAGATATTAACCCTAACATTCACATAGGTATAGACAGTATAGATCACACCCCAAACATTCACACAGCAAATGACAGTATAGAACACAACCCAAACATTCACACAGGTATAAACATTCACACAGGTATAAACATTCACACAGGTATAAACATTCACACTGGTATAGACAGTATAGATCACCACCCAAACATTCACACAGGTATAGACAGTATAGATCACAGCCCAAATATTCACACAGGTATAATCAATATACACACAACCCAAACATTCACACATCTAAATACGTAATAGATCACAATACAAAAATTCACACAGGTATAGACAATATAGATCACAACCCAAACATCACACAGGTATAGGTAGTATAGAATAGATCACAACCCAAACATTCACACATCTAAATAAGCTATAGATCATAATTAAAAAATTCACACAGAGAAAGATAATACAGATCATACTTCAATATTTACACAGGTAAAAGCGGTATATCATAACTCAAACATTTCAGTGGTTGAAGTACAGTATAGATATAACTCAAACATTCACACAACCAAAGAGAGTACAACTGTAACATTCACACAACGAAAGACAGTACAGACTAGAACCAAAACATTCACATAACGCGAGGCACTATAGACCACAACCCAAACATTAGTCACAACCAAAACTCATACACAGTCAATCACATATCACTAAACAAAGCCCCAAAGGTTACATAATGAAGTAAACTATACTAATCATGATCCAATCACATACACAGCGAGGCACAGAATACAGTACAACACTAAAACGGCAATCCAATCATCAATACGCTTCAGCACTACAATTCCTAGCACAATACATCTGCGAGGCTGGGTGCCGCGGCCTCATATTCCCGCGCATTAATCACGTTTATTTGTCTCTAACTGTTGGCTCATAGTTCATTCAAACTAAACACTCGGCCAGTAACGTCTCACTCAGTACACACGGCTAATTTACACCACATTATTACCCAATATTCGAAAATCGAAAAAGATTCGAAAAGAAAAGCCAATCCGTCACTAAGAGTCTAAGACAAACGTGTCCGCCAGTCGACCTAATCCACAAGTGCTGGCACTCCCCCAAAAGACTCTTGAACAAAAAGGAAATAAAAACTGCGAGAATTCCGTAGAAGCGGCAACACCTTGTTGTGATAATCACATGCTTCTGGGAAACTTTCCAACACGGCAACTCCTGCTACTGTATTGACGTCTGCACGTCTTACCGGCTTCGTTTCTTCGTGTCTACTACAAACTTGCTGGCACCTGCTGGGAAACTAGGTCTGATATTCCAGGTTCACATTCCGCAAGCTCAATAGCATAACACGTGTTCATATCTATGTGTACAGCAACGGGCATAGATGTGTTTCTGCGTTGCCAGAACAATCTCTGGTACTTGTTTTTCAAGACCTTCTTGCCCATGGAAAAGATACGTCTCTGGAGATTAAATCCAGACCATTGTGCTAACGGCTAATGGACTATCCGCTGCGTTATCATGGCATTGTGCACTTGCTATTTTAATATACCAGTATACCCAGCGTCTGTACTCATAATTGTAATATACATCCACGCCTATTTACCTGGATGAGATTGGAAATATATATGTTACAGTATGTGTCTCTAAACTCGAGTGTAACACATAAACATATCTATGTGCTGAGTACAGTATCATACGTCTGTGTCTCTGTCATTCATTCATTCAGTAGCATGTCCTTTGCAGAACCTCGCTCCCATAACAACCTTCCGGAAAACCTCTCGGTCATAAGCAAGATGTCCCGCGTCCGATATACACATCTGGACAGTGCAGGATTTACGTATAAGCTACACAAGCTATAGCTTGGGGACCCCTTTCTTGGGGGCCCCAAAAAATATTGTCCGAGTGAGCAATTTGTCACTGACATAGAATATCTGGACTTATAAAGGGCCCCATATTTCAAATAGCTTAGGGCCTTATCAAGTCTAAATCCGGCCCTGCATAAGCAAGATGTCCCGCGTCCAATATACACATCTGGAGATCATCCGCCACTTCCTGCACCCATCTTCTTTTTGGTCTTCCTCTTCCTCTCTTCCCAGGCATATACCCCTCCATTATTGTTCTCTCCAAACTTTCGTGACGTTTCAAGTGACCGAAATATTTCAATTTTCTTTGCTGTATCGTTTTTAATAGCCAACCTTCTTCAATATTCAGCTCTTGAAGTATGGATGCATTTGTTCTTTTCTTTACCCAAGATATTCTTAGAAGTCTATAACATTTATATACAAAGGCATTTATGCGCTGTTCAGCTTGTTTAGTGTCTCTGTACTCTTCATTTTTTAAAAAGTCGTTATTGTCACATATAAACACATTTATGTGCTGGTATAATACGTTGGTGTCTCGGTAACATATAAACATATCTATATGGTGATATAATATTTGTGTTGGGAGTCTCCGTGGCGAAGTGGTCTAGCTGTCTGACTCGAAGGTTGTAGGTTCGATTACGGGCCGCGTCCTTCGATTCACTAGTGCATTTTTTTTCGGAGACTCCTGAGGGTCGTCGCTGGAGCTACTGAGTTCGTGCTTTGTGCGACGCTTTCGGCAGTTCGCTGGGCGACTTTTTTACATAATACTTGTGTACCTATCTACTCAGTAGTATAACTATATACATATGTGCTGGGCACAGTATACAAAAACACATATACCGTAACATATAAACACATCTATGTGTAGGGCACGGTTGCATACTTTCGTGTCTGTACTCGGTATTGTAATATATAAACATATCTATGTGCTGAGTCCAATATATTTGTGTCCATGTGTCTCGGTGGCAACGTACGGCATAGTTGAAAAAGGTTCCGAAATAGGTCACTACTGTCTCAATGATTTATTCTGCCGTGAAAATGAGCTGTTGTTTTTTTTCTAAAGATGTCATCAACCTTGGCGAAATAACCACCCCAATTATTCTGTAGCGGAAATGATCAAAGTTTATTTTTACAATGTGCGCTTAGCATCGTTGCTGTTGAAAATGTCTTCAACCGAATAGCGTCAAAATGTCAAATCGTGTGTTTTACTTGAAAAGTAACAATCACACACATATTCCTCTCTCCAGACAGCATATGGTAATTACTCGTACAGTGAAAACATCGCAAGCTTTTGAGAATTTCTATAAAAAGTGGATAATACGCAGTTGACTTCTGCTGCATTCACTGGCCCAGCGATCCCCAGTTGTCCAGCAGAACCTCAGAACGCACAACCTGGCTGCCCTGATTGCATGTTCTTTGCAGGAACCCCAAACTACTGACTACCCTGGTATATGTTCCATATTCTCCAGACATAGTACCGCCCGATTTATCTCTGGATCGTTCGCCTCACACCGGCGCACAGTAGGCAGGGGTTCAGGCATACTAACCACGTGGTCACTGTAACATAACATATTCTGTCCAGCCAGAAACATACTGAAAAACCAAGAAATACAGGGATAATGGCTGTCTCTATGTTAGGGGGCGATTGAAGTGAATGCGCCTATGTTTTCTAACACTAACAATTCTCCACCTTGCCCATTCTCCTTGCTGAAAATTATCAACAACTGGAGTTGTAAACAACAGCTGAGGATAGCTGTGAAGCCAAACATCTGGCGCTTGATCATGGGCGAGATGGGGGGGGGGGGGGGGGGGGGGGAGAAGAGAGAGTCCATCCCATAAGATGTTTATCTAAATCAGTGTCACGGAGAATTACCGCTTGGCAAGAACAGGGGGCGACAACCGGGAAAATTATTCCCTTTTGTTTCAGATTATCCCCCTTTGTTTCTGCAAGATCTGAAGCGTCATCATTACACCCCCTCCACCCCCAATTCTCTGAACATCACACCCTCTACTCCCAATCAGGGTGACGTCGTGTTCGCGCAGAAATTGAGCTTGACCACTGGAAGCGGCAAAGTAATACCTATTAACATAATATATGTTAATAGGTGAGCTCAACAATTGTCGGCAGAAGTGGTGGGTCAAGGCGGAGTCACCAGAGATGAGCTGACAGAACAAGACGGGTTGGCCAGTCGGCTGCTGTTGTTGTGGTGTTGTGTTTTTGTTTAAATTCATAATGGATTTTGGTAAGTTAAAAATCATATGAATAAGATTAGAACTAGTACATCTGAATTTACAGTAGAGTTTCTTTATGAAGTTATAGAGTAATCCTGGGAAAAGAATAGGTGATTATTTCTACAATTTAGGGAGATAGTGACTGAACGTTATTCTGGTTCTGTTAATACGATATATGAGAGATGAACTTCACTTCCTCTAGTCATTCAGAGTTTCCATGTGTGGTTATGTTTCCATAGGAACTATCATGAGGCTGTTCTATAAGGGGCGTTCATTTGAAATCCATTTAAGCCGCACCGCGAATAATTGTGTATGTTGAACATGATCATGTCATAGTCATGTGATAAGTACTGACCAATGAATAAAAGAATGTTTCTTTCATGCATTTGTAATAAAGCCATTGGAATGGGTGTCTAATGAATGTCCCTAATATAATATAATCTGTAGTTTTCATAGATGACACTTTCCTGGAAATCTTTTACAATTTCTTTGTCTCTACATTCGGAGGAGATTATGTTTCTTTATATGTGTATTCATATATGGAGAATTAATACTGAATTTATTTATAAATGTATACATGAATATGAGGTTACCTATACATTTATACGGGAAAGAGGAGCACTAACAAGATGGAGTAGTTGCATCACCCTTGCAGGTGTCCACCAGATATTCTCGGCGCTAGAGCCTTGAAAGAACGAGAATAATTCACCTCCATAAGGCAGGAGTGAGAGAGACATATCATGTCAAGATAAAGGAGGAAGAACTGCATCAGATGTTGGAGAGATGAGGACCAACGGGACCAGATCGGACTTACCTGCCCTTAGTAAACATCCCTTCACTTTCCCTGTCTCTCTCTCTCTTTCTTTTTTGTTGTTGTTATTTGGTGATTGTTGTCTTTTTCCCATTGTTTCTGTGGGTGTGGCTATATTTGTTTGGCACATATTGTCTACAGGGAACGGTGGTTTCTTCATTGGGCTGAAACGATTGTTATTTGGCTGAAACTGCAGTATATTCCAGAATGATGTATATCACCTACAAGAAAGTCAGAGTTATTAATGAGAGATGACTGGGATTCGCCTTGCCATTGCGTCAGGGGTGAAATCCCCATAAGCCTCGACTTCTCAATTTGCACAGCATCCTCAGCATATGACAACTAGCTAACCACCATGTTGGTATCCCTTTTTTTATTGAGTGCAGTGCCAACCAAAGAAATACTCATTATATCAGAGCTGACATCTTTAAGGTCCAGACCCTATAGATTTCAAAATTAATCGTCCGTGTGTGGTGATGGTATAATATAGTGTTACTTTAGTAGTGATTAATGAACTGTTTATCTTTAATGGACGTATGCTATAAGGGACTATTGGTAATTAAGCTGTGGTGTTAAGATAAGAGACATTTTTAAAGATATGGTTCCAGTGGACTCATAAATCATTTATGGGTTTACAATATTTTTCTTGTGTGTAATATTTGAATGCATTGGGTTTGAGTAAACGGTCATTTCGTCGATGGGTGCAAGAATCTGGAATTAAACCACCACGCAATAACCAAACGGTAGGTAGAAAGGTTACAGTAGACAGCTTTGACAAAGATGTCATAAGGCGAGCTATTATAAAAATGCTTTAAAAAGTCGCTTAAAAGTCAACAGGGTCGACTTAATTGCACTGGGTTCTATCCCATATGGCTCGGTCTCTTTCCGCAGCGCGGAAAGCATCGCACAAAGCACGAACTCCGCAGCTCTAGCGACAACCCACAGAAGTCTCCAAAAAATTTAACTCGTCAACCGAAGGATGCAGCACGGAATCGAACCCACAACCTTTGGAGCCTAAGTCAAATGGCTTGACCACTTAGCCACGGAGACACCTAAAATTATAAAAATTTTGGATTTTATATCCAGAATTATCCAGCATTATAAAAATGCTGAATGCCAAAGAAACAGTGACTGTAAGAAAACTTATGGTTTGGTTGAGAAAGAACAATAACATGGAGCTATCCAAAACAACTTTGTGGAAAATTATAAGGACATTATCTTCACTTTTAGAAAGTACAAGGGCGGTAGAAATATTCTTTGCAGGCAACCGCATTAAGGAGCCATGAGAAGCAGATACCTACGTGAAATAAGGGAAATGCGGAAAGAAAATTATGGCATAGTGTGTTTGGATGAAATGTGGATCAATGCGCACCACACAAGTGACAAGGAATGGCAATCAGTGGATGGAAAGATAAAGCAATATGTGCCCAGTAGTATAGGACAGCTTTTGGTCATGGCCCATGCTGGTAATACGCATAATGGCTTACAACAGAATGCTGGGCTCGTATTGTATCAAAGCATACAGACAATAGGGATTATCATAGTAAGATGAATGGTAATGTATTTAGAGATTGGCTCGAGAATACTGTGCTTCCATCCCTAGATAGACCGTCGTGTCCAATTATGGACAATGCATGATATCAATGTTGTTGCCCAAGAAGACAAAATACCTACAGCATCGAGCACAAAGGGAGCAATAAAGATATGGCTCCGAATGGAAAACATACCATTTCCAGAAACGTATTTCTAGCTAGAATTGTTGTCCCTTGTAAAACAGACGCCAAAAAGCAAGAAATATCAAATCAACAAGTTGATAAAAGAGCATCGTAATGGGTGCTTGAGAATTCCGCCATACCATCTCATTTTAATCCTATAGAACTTGTGTGGGCTAAAATTAAAGGACAGGTGGCAGCTGACAATACTATATTCAAATTGTCCGACGTCAAGATACTAATCCAGTCCGCGCTATTAACTATTGATAAAAGTTACTGGAAAAATGTGAGGACCATGTGTTGAAAGAGGAAGATGACTATTGGAGAAAGGATGGATTGAATTTTATGCAACTGAGAGCAGTCATCAACCTACTGGAATCGTCCGACACAGATTAAGGTCTGAGCAGATCGCAGACCTTAATCCATGTGCACACCAATTGGGATATTTTGCTACAAATATTCAGAAGAATTGCAGGCCCTAAACATTACAGCATCGGCATACAATACAACTTGTTAGTGGCAACAGTTTGTATTCCACAGTGATGAATTTTCAATTCCGTGAGCCCCTCAATGGTGACAAACAACTGATATTGAAAAAACAAAAACAAAAACAAAAAAAAGAAAAAACAAAAAGCTCTAGACGCATCGAATACCAACCGAAGAGTAATATTGCGGTGGGAACTGACATATTGTGGCATAACAAGAAACGTGAGAAGAAACACGTTGTAAAATGAGGGGACAACACACGAACATACGAATCATTCTATAAACTTCAATGATAAGAGGACCAACATCTTGACCGTTAAGAATGAAGCCCACAACAGAGACATTCACAGCTATATTCGTCGTGCAAAACATGTAATCATGTTCCGTCTCAGCAGAGCAGACAATGCACCCACTCCCATACGAATCTGGATACGCCTTGTGTTTGTCATCCGAACTGGCCGGGGAATTGGCATTACTGTAAAACAAGTTTGTTAGCGAGAAATCACTAGTTTTTCATCAAAACATCAAAGAAATGTCGCTTATCATGATTTAAGTTGCTTTTGGACCTATCAAAGACATATTCTTTGGGTGGAGGTAAATTTAAGACGGCAGAAAAAATTTCATAATGATGCAACAGACAGTCTTCAAAATAATTGATCGTGAATGACGGCATTCATTTCTGGACATACTATAGTAGTAACAACTTTTATAGTGCGTTCACAAATGTTTGCCACAGTATAAACATCCATAACTCAGTAACCAAGTGAGGGTGGAAATGATGGGATTTAGCAAATAACCTTATCATTATTGTAGTTAGTTAGTTGCATATCCTTTACATGACATTGCAGTCAACACCAGCATGTTTTGCTGTTTTGATATCTTGGCAAGTTTACGTTCAGTAGTTGCCATTGCTTTCTGAACGACCGGCATTCATCCCATTTCATAAAAAACCAACGTAAGGCGGTCTGCTGCCAAATCGCCCGTTACTAAATGTACCTTCCATTTTTTTTAAGTATACTGTGTAGGGGTGGAGGGAATTTATAGGGAGAAAATACGAAAGGGGGGAATGGCATTTTGAACAAATGGTGAAGGGGTGCATAGGCCACACAAAGGTTGAGCACCACTGCTCTACATGATACCAGCTCCCGCAAGTATATTACCAATATTCTTCTTGTAGTCCTGTCTTGCATCTTGTTTTCCTGTTCAGCTTCAAAAGAAAGGACTGCATGCGCGCATTCCTTTATTCTTAGAAAGAGCATGATGTGTCCAATTGTTCATTTCCCTGGCGTATAAGTTCTTACTTTAGCTGTTGTAATCCTCTCTTCAAGAACCACTCCTCGTGTGTCAGTAAGTACTTCCTGTAACTGGTTCCAACGTGTGGTATCTTAACAAATATCCAGCCCGACCAATGATGTACGTGTGGCCTCTCACACATGGTGAAGTCAGTGGTCGATGTGTGTGTGTAGATGAGCAGCTCGGAGTGGGCCGCAAGTGAGAACATAGAACATTCAACGTCCGATCTGAGCAGGGTGAAGGTCAACAGCTGCAGGGTGAAGGTCAACAGCTGCAGGCTACAGCTACAGTATGTGAGGCGATCCACGGCATATATATATATATATATGTGTGTGTGTGTGGGGGGGGGTGTACGGGTGTGTGTGTGTACTGGTGTGTGTATACGGGTGTGTGTGGGTGTGTACGGGTATGTGTGTGTGGGTGTGTACGGGTGTGTGTACGGGTGTGCGTGTACTGGTGTGTGTGTGTGTGTGTGCTGGCGCGCCAGGCTACACGCCATCAGGTCAGCTGGGTATACGGTAAGGGAGCCGTGTCCGTGTCTGAAGGCATACTGGGTATATGGTGCTGGACACATATTTGATAGACCCACCGGCTCTCGCTGGGTCACGTGGCCAGTACCACACCGGCCGCTTGGACTTCCCAAGACATGTCCAGGTACATATATCCAGGTATATATGTCCAGGTATATATGTTATGTGCGGTCCACCTATCACTGTCAGCATACTTCTCTGCTCACGGTGTCCTGAACATTCTTCTCTGTCCATGATATTCTCAACATTCTTCTCTGTCCATGATATTCTCAACATTCTTCTCTGTCCATTGATATTCTCAACATTCTTCTATGTCCATGATATTCTATACATTCGTCTCTGTCCATGATATTCTCAACATTCTTCTATGTCCATGATATTCTCAACATTCTTCTATGTCCATGATATTCTCAACATTCTTCTCTGTCCATGATATTCTCAACATTCTTCTCTGTCCATGATATTCTCAACATTCGTCTCTGTCCATGATATTCTCAACATTCTTCTCCGTCCATGATATTCTCAACATTCTTCTATGTCCATGATATTCTCAACATTCTTCTCCGTCCATGATATTCTCAACATTCTTCTCCGTCCATGATATTCTCAACATTCTTCTATGTCCATGATATTCTCAACATTCGTCTCCGTCCATGATATTCTCAACATTCGTCTCTGTCCATGATATTCTCAACATTCTTCTATGTCCATGATACTCTCAACATTCTTCTCTGTCCATGATATTCTCAACATTCTTCTCTGTCCATTGATATTCTCAACATTCTTCTATGTCCATGATATTCTCAACATTCTTCTATGTCCATGATATTCTCAACATTCTTCTCTGTCCATGATATTCTCAACATTCTTCTATGTCCATGATATTCTCAACATTCTTCTATGTCCATGATATTCTCAACATTCTTCTCTGTCCATGATATTCTCAACATTCTTCTATGTCCATGATATTCTATACATTCGTCTCTGTCCATGATATTCTCAACATTCTTCTATGTCCATGATATTCTCAACATTCTTCTATGTCCATGATATTCTCAACATTCTTCTCTGTCCATGATATTCTCAACATTCTTCTCTGTCCATGATATTCTCAACATTCTTCTCTGTCCATGATATTCTATACATTCGTCTCTGTCCATGATATTCACAACATTCTTCTATGTCCATGATATTCTCAACATTCTTCTATGTCCATGATATTCTCAACGTTCGTCTCCGGCAATGATATTCTCAACATTCTTCTCTGTCTACCACGTCCTCGATATTCTTTTCGGTTCATGGTATTTTCATCATTCTTCACTGTAGCGATTCACTATCTGAAATAACAACACAATATTATAGACCCGACCCACGGGTTTAGCGGAATGTGGCACATTGATACCCGTACTGTGTTCCCTTCTATTGCATGTTCGTGACAAAATAGTGTTCACATCTCAAACAAGTTTCGGTCCAGTTTCACGTCTGTTAGCAAACAGCCCATTAGCACAAATAGCAGATTTCACGTCTGTTGGCACATGTCTCACTGGCACAAACAGAAGATCCCATCTCAACCTCCCTCTCGCACCTTTCAAGTCTTAGTTAATAATTGCCCGAGTAAATTAATCCCGATCTGGGACTAGTTTTCGTCTGAATCGTTTGGGCGACACATGTTTATTAGAAATATTAGCGTCAGATTTTGCTACCCCCACACTCTGTGCTGTGATTTTGCTCTCGATTTTGCCTGGCAAATTTGGTGCGGTATTTCTAGCATCTACTTCGATTGATTGATGGACTGATGGTATTCAGGGGCGATCTGAACTGCACTGTATAAATATTCATCAGTACCCCCCCCCATACACTCCTTGCGATTACGCTGCGAGTTTCTCGGCCCAGCGTGAGTGTTCCTATAGTCCATTCAGAAATGAGTACCCTTATTCACGATCAATTTTTGTGAAAACTGTCTGTTGCATTGTTATGAATTTTTTCCTGCCGTCTTATATTTACCCTAACCCAAGGAATATGTCTTTGATAGGACCAAATGCAACTTAAATCATGGAAAGCGGCGACATTTCTTTGATGTTTCAGCTAAAAACTAGTGAATTCACGCTAACAAACTTGTTTTACAGTAATGCCCGTCAATTCGGGTGACGACACAAGGCGTATCCAGATTTATATGGGAGTGGGTGCAATGTCTACTCTGCTGAGACGGAACATGATTACCTGTTTTGCACGACGCATATAGCTGTGAATGTCTCTGTAGTGGGCTTCCTTCTCAACGGCAAAGATGTTGATCCTCTTTTCATTGAAGTTTATAGATTCTTCTTCTTCTTCGTTCATCCAGAGTTTTTTTTTCGGATGTGATTGCGTTGTGCCTGTTTACAGCATAGCTGCGTTCTTGCGCAGTAAGGCCGACACATCCGACTTCTGCGGGCATTTGTTGACCGGGTTAACCATCCCGGGGGTTTCTTAGGACGTTTTATTCTCACTGTTGTGGTGTTATCCCCCATCCCAGCTGGCCCATATAGAACAGCCAAAGACATCCTAGTCAGCCCTCAAGGGAAGGCAGGGGCAGACCATGGGCATTCCCCGCCATCCAAGGAGGCTTCCATACTTGCAGAGCCAACACATAGCACTCTGGTACTTGGCTCACCCAAGGAATCGTCACGTCCTGCACATGGCTGCTTAGCCTCACTTCCGTATATTGGGCCTTCCGTTCACCATAAGCTGTCCTTCCGGAAACCAGAAGAATGCAGTCTGCAGATGACATCCACACAGTGAGCTTTCGATTCGGACTTTCCACGTAATGGATTTGCTATCCAAGCAATATTCCATTTCGTGCCACTAGGACACTTTTCCACCTTTTATGAAGCCCACACAGTGAGCTTTCGATTTGGACTTTCCACATAATGGATTTGCTATCCAAGCAATATTCCATTTCAGTTTATAGATTGATTAGTATGCTCGTGTACTGTCCCCTCATTTTACAACGTGTTTGTTCTCACGTTTCTTGTCATGCCACAATATGTCAGTTTCCACTGCAATATTACTCTTCTGTTGGTATTCAATGTGTTTAGTGTTTTTTTTTCAATGCCAGTTGTTTGTCACCATTGAGAGCTTGCGGAACTGAAAATTCATCACTGTGGAATACAAACTGTTGCCATTGACAAGTTGTATTGTTTGTGCCGATGCTGTCATGTTAAGGGCCTGCAATTCTTCTGAATAGTTGGAGCAAAATATCCTAGTAGGTGTGCATGTGGATTAATGTCTGCGATCTGCCCAGTCCTTAATCTGTTCGGACGATTCCAGTAGGTTGATGACTGCTCTCGGTTGCATACAATTCAATACATCCTTTCTCCAATAGTCATCTTCCTCTTTCAACACATGGTGCTCACATTTTTTTCACTAACTTTTATCAATATTTAATAGCGTGGACTGGATTAATATCTTGACGTCAGACAATTTGAATATAGTATTGTCAGCTGCCACCTGTCCTTTAATTTTAGCCCACACAAGCTCTATAAGATTAGAATGAGAATGTATGGTGGAAGTCTCAAGCACCCATGGCCAGCTCTTCTATCAACTTGTCGATTTGATATTTCTTGCTTTTTGGTGTCAATTTTACCAGGGACAATAATTCTAGCCTTATATGTTTCTGGAAATGGTATGTTTTCCCTTCGGAGCCATATCTTTATTGCTTACTTTGTGCTCGATGCCGTAGGTATTTTGTCTTCTTGGGCAAAAACATTGTGATATGATGCATTGTCCATAATTAGACAAGACGGTCTATCTAAAGATGGAAGCACTGTAATCTCGAGCCAATCTCTATATTCGTTACTATTCATTTCATTATAATAATCCCTACTGTATGTATGCCCTGAAACAACCACGAGTCAAGCATTCTGTAGTAAGCCATTATGCGTACTACCAGCATGGGCTATGACCAAACGCTGTCCTTTTCTACTGGGCACATATCGCTTTATCTTTTCATCCACTGATTGCCATTTCATTTGTGTGGTGCGCATTAATCCAAGCTTCATCCAAATACTCTATGCCATAATTTTCATTGCGCATTTCCCTTATTTCACATAGGTATTTGCTTTTCATGGCTCCTAAATGCGGTTGCTTGCAAAAGATATTTATGCCTCCCTTGTACTTTCTAAATGTGAAGCCTAATGTCCTTATAATTTTCCACAAAGTTGTTTTGGATAGCTCTATGTAATTTTTCTTTCTCAACCAAACCCTAAATTTTCTTACAGCCAGTTTCTTTGGTATCCAGCATTTTTATAATAGCTCACCTTATGACATCCTTGTCAAAGCTGTCTACAATTGCCTTTCTACGTACCGTTTGCTTATTGCGTGGTGGTTTCATTCCAGATTCCTGCACCCATCCACGAAATGACCGTTTACTCAAACCCAATGCATGCACTGCTCTTTTCTCGGGATTTGTAATAGTACGAGAAACAGTTTCCTGCAATCAGCTTCTTGATAAAAATATGCGTACAACTTCATAGCGATGCTTTGATGTGTAAAAAAAATTCACATTGAATCCTATTCAACAATATTCACACATTCAGATGTTAGCGATAAATGGTAAGATTTATAAAAATAATCACGCTTCATGAAAGCACCCACATTATTGACGACACTTCTGAACACCCTCGTTCCACTACACGAGGTGTTTGTCATAAGGTCATTCTCATGTACCACGAGAAAATTAACTAGCGAGAAAATTAACTATTGAGCGCTGATGTTTCTGAGTTGAGTTGAGTTGAGTTAAGAACCCACATCACTGCACTCAGGACATTCCCATACATGCTCAGTCCCCTCATTCAACAGCCAGTGAAGAGTCATACTACTAATCGTTCCCACCGCTATCTGATTAAAAGTTCTCCTGGTCTTCCCTCTGTTTTGAGATTTTTCCAGAACCCCTGCCAATCCCCCGCAATCTCATTCTTTCCACATATAGGTTCTCAATCTGTTCCTCCGCCTTCTCCACCTGGTCCCACAAGTGTGATGTTTTTGAGTGAAGGTGTAATACATTTTATAATATTCACTTCATCTCTGACCCGTAAATCTTCTTCTTCTTCTTCTGCGTTCATCTGGAGTTTTTTCCGGATGTGATTGCGTTGTGCCTGTTTACAGCAGAGCTGCGTTCTTGCGCCGTTAGGCCGACACATCCGACTTCTGCGGGCATTTGTTGACCGGGTTAACCTTCCCGGGGTGACCCGTAAATTATATACCGCACATTTAAAAAAAAACATTGAAATCTGCTGTACAATCTCCAGAACAAATTTATTTTTTAAGGGGGGGGATGTGTGTGTGTGTGTGTGAGAGAGAGAGAGAGAGAGAGAGAGAGAGAGAGAGAGAGAGAGAGAGAGAGAGAGAGAGATAATGATAAGGTTATTTGCTAAATCTCATCATTTTACCTCAGCTGGTTACTGAGATATGGATTTGTACATGAGGGCAACCAAATGTGAATGGACTATAGCAACGTCCAGGGCCTCAGAATGTGCATGCCAGAATCAAAACATCATCATCATGTGCCTGGCCAAACGGCGTAGATGTTCATGTTTCTCCACAGATGTCGGTCCTTGATGTTCTGGATCAAATATATTGGCGATTTCCCCCCATATCACCGTCTGTGGCTATTTATATTCATTGCTCTCGATCTGCCTCTGTCTTTCCAGCCGCCGTGATGTTTGCTGTGCATCTTTTCTCATTACCTGGTCAAAGAATGTTGTTTGTCTTTTTCGTATAGTTGTATATTATGTTCTATTTTCATTAACTTCTCCCAGGCAATCGTTCTCAGTTACTCCGACAGTCCAAGATATTCCCAACATCTGACTTAGAAACCACACATATTTGACTGATTTATGTCAGCGGTTTTACGACCCAATTTTGATTTCTAACTGCAAAGGGTTCGTTCCTCTGGATTAGGACCCAGCAGTTTTGGGGTGGAAGTAGATGCTCTAAGCATGCCCTTCTCTAAAGCTGGAGTACAAACCTAGCAAGCTTTTGTATAGATTTTGGAAGCAGATGGAGCGTGCCTGTCAATTCGGAACAATGTTCCAGGTTCCAGCTTCCGTTTCCATCTTAAGGCTGCTTGATGTCTCGGCAAAAGCACCACTTGCTTCGGAAGACATTTGTGCACCTCAACTTGCTGAGAACGCCCATGCACGCCACTTGTCAACCGTAAATACCACACATGGCCTTCTTGGGTGTTTCCATGTATTAGCACTTGGACCCAAACTTACTTAAATATCTCAGAGGTCCGCCTGTACAATTTCAGCATGTATTTGTATAAAAAAATCTGCTTCCTCTGGACAGATTCAACCCAAGGTCATGGTCTACCTCTACCCATTGGTAGGCTTTCGTTCCAAACAATTTTGCCTTGTAGCCTACTGCTGGCAATTCCTAACAGTTGTAGGATTTTTAACACAAACAACCTGCACACAGGATTGCACCACATCTGAGCCCTTATCTGAGAAGGATCGGTATCCAATTACTACCAAAGATCGTTGGAAACCAGTGCTGCCTGTAAAACTTCAGAGTAATGTGCTGGGATTGAAACAAGGTCACTTCAGATTGATGTGTTGGGATTGAAACAAGGTCACGTCAGAGTATGAGGTGAATATGAGAAGCTCTAAGCCAGGCCTGCCCATTCTTAGAATTCAATGAGGTGGTTTTAGCCAACAAACCAGACACATAGAATTCAATGAACGAACGAACGAACGAACTTTATTTTCAAAGGATTAAGAATTTGGCACGCAGGCCCGTCTAACATTCTGCCCTTCTATCACTCTCTTTCATACATTATTTCATTCACACATCATTCAAGGCTAACAAAGAACAGCAACAATATAAAAGATATGCATTATAAAGGCATGGGCAAAATGCGAACATCAAAACTACACGACTCAGTAATATTAGATAATGGTCTGACACTTGTTATTAGCCATGTGGAATATACTGGCCTACAAAAAGGGGACTGGCTGTTATACTAGAGTTTTGTTATTATTATTATTATTATCTCTATTATTAAGGGGGAAGGTAATCCGTATTGAGATTTGCGATTATATGAATAGGGATTGGTGATGTCTTTGATTTCTTGTGGAAGATTGTTCCACAGCTGAGCTGCAGAGTACGTTAAGCTTGTTTTGTATAAGTCAATCCTAGGCTTCGGAATGTGTAGTATATTTAAACGTTTACTGTGTCTAGCATTATATTTAAAAGTCGCTTAAAAGTCGACAGGGTCGACTTCATTGCACCGGGTTTTTATCCCATATGGCTCGGTCTCTTTCCGCAGCACGGAAAGCGTCGAACAAAGCACGAACTCCGTAGCTTTTAGTGACGACCCACGGGAGTCTCCGAAACATTTAACTCGTAAACCGAAGGGTGCGGCCCGGAATCGAACCCACAACCTTCGGAGCACGAGTCAAACGTGCTTGACCACTTCGCCACAGATTTAAACAATGGCCAAAGGTAATTTGGGGCATTCCAATGCAGGATTTTGTGAATTAGTTTAGCTTTATTGAAAAGCAGGCGTTTGCGGAATGGTAGTAACTGAAGGCGTTTATACAGGCTAGGATTGTCAGATAAATGTTTGCTATAAATTAGACTCATGGCCCGTTTCTGGAGTGAGTAAAGTCGCTTGGTGTTTGAATTAGAACAACCGTCCCAGATTGTAGAGCAGTAGTCAAAGTGTGTCTGTATATGAGAATTATAGAATAGTTTCCCTGTGTCCTCATCAAGGAAGTTTTTAATTTTGGCGAGTTGGTAGACTTTTTTCGCTGTTTGTTTAATGAGCGCTTGAATGTGGGAATTAAAGGTTAGGTTTCTATCAATGATTAGGCCTAATGTTTTGTGCTCAATTACACTTTCTACTGGCATGTTATCGATGTGAAGTTGAAGTGATGTGTGTGAGCTTAGAGTTTGAAGTCTCTGTCTGGTTGTTAATAACATTGCTTTTGTTTTAGCGATGTTAATTTGCATACGGTTTGAATAGCTCCACCTAACTACATTATTTAATTCTTGTTGTAAAGACGACTCCAGTAAAATACAGTTTTCAGCGTTTGTGTACACTGTACAGTCGTCTGCAAATAGATCGCAGGACGACGAAAGATGCAAAGGTAGATCGTTAATATATATGGCAAATAATAGAGGGCCAAGAATAGAGCCTTGCGGTACTCCAATATTGAAGGTAGTGGTTTCAGACAGAGATTTATTATGTGATACTACTTGCTTTCTGTTTGATAGAAAAGATGATATTAGAGTGACTACATTAGGGCCAATTTTCATTGTCTCAAGTTTTTTAATTAAAATAACATGGTATATCATATCAAATGCTTTCTTGAAATCAATAAACACAGTTCCACATAGACTGTTGTTGTTTATATTCTGGTGCCAATTTTCTATCATGTTTGTTTATGTCATCATGAGGTGGTTTTAGCTAACAAACCAGACACTCACAGACACAGAGACAACTTACCGGAAGAAAGGAGGTTTTAGCCAACAAACCAGACACAGGGAATTCAATGAGGTGGTTTTAGCTAACAAACCAGAGACTCACAGACACAGAGACAACTTACCGGAAGAAAGGAGGTTTTAGCCAACAAACCAGACACAGAGAATTCAATGAGGTGGTTTTAGCTAACAAACCAGAGACTCACAGACACAGAGACAACTTACCGGAAGAAAGGAGGTTTTAGCCAACAAACCAGACACAGAGAATTCAATGAGGTGGTTTTAGCTAACAAACCAGAGACTCACAGACACAGAGACAACTTAGAATTCAATGAGGTAGTTTTAGCTAACAAACTAGACACTCACAGACACAGAGACAACTTAGAATTCAATGAGGTAGTTTTAGCTTACAAACCAGACACTCGCAGACACAGAGACAACTTACCGGAAGACTGGGGGTTTCTGCTAGCACCTGCTGGCTTCTCTCGGTGCACACTGGCTGTACTACTGTTTGTGTTACACACGGAATCGTCAAAAGTCACAACAAACATGGTCTGTACAACACCACCCGGGTGCGCTTCACTGGCCAACTTGCCAGATTTCTCACAGACTTCTGGAATGAAAAGTGATTCTGTATGCGTCGCCTGCTTGATTTCCTGTGGTCTCGGCCTAGTATTAATGCCAATCTTTGTGGAATCACCAGGGTGGTCTGAAGCACTGTCTGTAAGGCTGTTTCGGTCCTTGACTTCAGTGGGCTTGTCTTGATTAACATCAGGATTCACTGTCTCTTGATTAGCAGTTTGCAGAGAAATGTCATACTTTTGATTGAAATGGTCGCTATTGGAAGGTATAGTTCCTGCTGGCATCATCTTGGTGGGATTTACCTTTGAGAGAGCATGCTGCTGGACATTATGTTCAGTGTGCAGATGTTTACGATGTGTAATGCATGCCATCTGAATTTCACTTTCGCCTGCCTTGTGTTCCAGCTTCACGCAGCAAGTATGTTCAATCGTCTGGTCTTCCATGCAACCCTTAGGAAAAACATTGATGAAAGAATAAGATACCAAATGCTTTATGGAATATGGCATTGCTTCATGTTCCACCGCAGCAGAGTCAAACTGTGATAAATTAAACAAAGTTGATAAAGTAGGTAACACAAATTATAACAGGAAACATAACAAAATTAGTTACATGGAAAATGTAACTGTACTGAAATTAATGGAAGGCAGATGTGGCATAAGAATCTTGCAACAAGATGAAAAGTACAGGCACTGTGGACCATCCCATGCACCAAACACAAACAGCTTGGAAGTAAATCTAATGAACAAACTTTATCACATACGCAAATGAAACAAAATAAATTAATTCTCAAATGGTGAGTTCAATTAAATCAAAGATACCAAACAACACAATTATCCCTTGATAGACAAGAATAGTATTAGTCAAACTTATTTGAAGCAGTGATAATAAAGTCAGACATACAGTGAAAATACTTCCTAATGAATCATATAGATCAAGCATTTGCTGAAACACACTGGACGCATGCCTACACAGATTGCTTGGACACACATGCACCTGACAATAGGAAGGCTGGTTTTCATGTCAAATGACAAGATGGTTTTCACCCTGTGGGAACCGCGGCAGCTCAATAGCTAGCACGCTGACCTGCCGTCCAGTGGTCATGTGGTCGAATCCCCATCAAGGCAGAATTTGTTTAACTGATGTGGACTCTCAGGGTGACCCAGTCTAAAACGGGGATCAGGAAATGCCCTGGGAAGTAAAGGCGGCCACATGATACAGATACATGACCCATCCAGTGCCAGTTGGTCTATAGAAAGATGGGACCAGCACCATATATCACCAGGCACAAGTTTACAATCTCTCCAGTTAGGCTGTGTGGTGTGCATTAGGTCAATGGACATGCATGCACTGCACATGTGCATAACTGTCTGGACATGTGTATGTGTCTCTAGTTGTGTGCATCTGCTTCTCTGTATATTGTTTAAAAGCAAAGCAACGATTAGTATCTTCACAATTTCCTGCACTGTTATCTGCTGAATTAAAGCTCTGTTCACCTCACTGACACAGTGTCAATTCCTGTAATGACTGATGACTTGTTCACCTCACTGAGACAGTGTCAATTCCTGTGATGACTGATGACTTGCTCACCTCACTGAGACAGTGCCAATTCCTGTAATGACTGATGACTTGTTCACCTCACTGACACAGTGTCAATTCCTGTAATGACTGATGACTTGTTCACCTCACTGAGACAGTGCCAATTCCTGTAATGACTGATGACTTGTTCACCTCACTGAAACAGTGTCAATTCCTGTAATGACTGATGACTTGTTCACCTCACTGAGACAGTGTCAATTCCTGTGATGACTGATGACTTGTTCACCTCTCTGACAGTGTCAATGTCATCCTACTTCCTGACTCAGTATAACTGATGACGACCACAAAGAAAATCTTGACCTCCCTTTCCCCTTTTATTGCACACCATCCTCTGCTTCAGGATTCAGTGGGCACCTGATGTCCCAGGGTCAGATGACCATGATCTTCCCCCACCCCCTTGTGGGACATTTTGGGACTCAGACACCGAGTCTGGCTAATGTAGACAAGATCAAACATGATTTCTGCTGTCATAAAGCACGTCCAGAACTACAAACTATACTCTGTGAGACTGCCAGCAAGAGAGTTATAGTAATTCTTGATGATGATATACAGTAAGCACCTACATTTTGCACACACCACATGGACAGCTCTCAAGCATGCTCATAACGATTGTATTGCATGTTTATGAGAATGGAACTACATTATACAATCACTAATTTGTACAATAGTGAAAAATTCAAAAAGTTGAAGTTTTAATAACAGTAATATCTACCATCTACTACAGTCAGCAGCAAGCAGATGAAAATCTCAAGTTATTTGCAGATTTAAGTAACACTGATGCTAATCTCAAAAAGACATTTTTTTTTCGTACTTGACAATGAAACAGCTTTGCAAAAATGACACTGACATTAGAATTGCACATGTAAGAGAAGCATTTCAAGCCAAGCAGAGAGTAATAGCATACATAGACACAAATATAAAACCACAGACATGTATTCTGGACACATACAAATCTGGACAGTTGCCCTGAATAATTGACTTGTAGTAAACATTATAATGAAGACTGCCTTGGCTTCATCATAACCTACAGCAAGAAGCGGTCAGTCAAGAAACACCTGGACTGTAGAGACTTTCTCCCCTACTTCTTCTACGGTTGTCTTTCATTTCCCAATACAGCACTGTCCCTCCACCAGTTCATGTGTAGACTTGGTCGGTTGGATGTGTAGCTACAGATTTGTATTGGATAAGGTAGCCAGTCTCAAGCCAACCCTCCTTACTGGCCTCCTACGACCTGCATCGTTCCTGGCTTGCCTTTATGGGCCATGTAAAGAGCTGTCATCATAGATATATGCAAGTCTGTGAGGATCCCAATGTGTGCTTGCCATAATCCACACATGTTATAAACAGTCTTTTGCAGGTATGTTGCGAATACCTTGGACCGCCACCAATGACATCCTGGATGCAGATCATGAAAGAAGGACATTTTCATTATCATCATCATCATGTGTCTTGGATCAGGCTGGTCCTCTTATCCTATGTATGCCATGTGGCCAGTCAATCCAGGCATTTATCTCTTTGCTTACCCCTGGCTCTTTTTCCATCAAATTTGAAAGTGGTCAGCAAGTGTTCAGGCTGATTTCTTGTTACAGTACATTAGACATAACTATTAGACAGTGGTCAGAAAGTGTTCAGGTTGATTTCTTGTCATAGTACATTATACCTAACTATTAGACAGTGGTCAGAAAGTGTTCAGGTTGATTTCTTGCCACAGTATATTATACCTATTAGACAGTGGTCAGAAAGTGTCCAGGTTGATTTCTTGTCACAGTACATTATACCTAACTATTAGACAGTGGTCAGAAAGTGTTCAGGTTGATTTCTTGTCACAGTATATTATACCTAACTATTAGACAGTGGTCAGAAAGTGTTCATGTTGATTTCTTGTCACAGTATATTATACATGACTATTAGACAGTGGTCAGAAAGTGTTCAGGTTGATTTCTTGTCACAGTATATTATACATGACTATTAGACAGTGGTCAGAAAGTGTTAAGGTTGATTTCTTGTCACAGTATATTATACCTATTAGACAGTGGTCAGAAAGTGTCCAGGTTGATTTCTTGTCACAGTATATATATTATACCTATTAGACAGTGGTAAGAAAGTGTTCAGGTTGATTCCTTGTCACAGTACATTATACCTAACTATTAGACTGTGGTCAGAAAGTGTTCAGGTTGATTTCTTGTCATGGTATATTATACATGACTATTAGACAGTGGTCAGAAAATGTCCAGGTTGATTTCTTGTCACAGTATATTATACATGACTATTAGACAGTGGTCAGAAAGTGTCCAGGTTGATTTCTTGTCACAGTATATTATACATATAAGACAGTGGTCAGAAAGTGTTCAGGTTGATTTCTTGTCACAGTATATTATACCTAACTATTAGGGAGTGGTCAGAAAGTGTTCAGGTTGATTTCTTGTCACAGTATATTATACATATTAGACAGTGGTCAGAAAGTGTTCAGGTTGATTTCTTGTCACAGTATATTATACCTAACTATTAGAGAGTGGTCAGAAAGTGTTCAGGTTGATTTCTTGTCACAGTATATTATACATGACTATTAGACAGTGGTCAGAAAGTGTTCAGGTTGATTTCTTGTCACAGTATATTATACCTATTAGACAGTGGTCAGAAAGTGTCCAGGTTGATTTCTTGTCACAGTATATTATACCTATTAGACAGTGGTCAGGAAGTGTCGAAGTTGATTTCTTGTCACAGTATATTATACAAAACTATTAGACAGTGGTCAGAAAGTGTTCAGGTTGATTTCTTGTCACAGTACATTATACATAACTATTAGACAGTGGTCAGAAAGTGTTCAGGTTGATTCCTTGTCACAGTACATTATACCTAACTATTAGACAGTGGTCAGAAAGTGTTCAGGTTGATTTCTTGTCACAGTATATTATACATATTAGACAGTGGTCAAAAAGTGTTCAGGTTGATTTCTTGTCACAGTATATTATACATATTAGACAGTGGTCAGAAAATGTTCAGGTTGATTTCTTGTCACAGTATATTATACATGACTATTAGACAGTGGTCAGAAAGTGTTCAAGTTGATTTCTTGTCACAGTACATTATACATGACTATTAGAGAGAGAGAGAAACAAACTGTCCTTGGTTATATCATGAGAAGAGGGACACTGAAGTAGCAACTGAACAGATCAGTGGTAGAAGAGGCAGACTGAGAGACATGGTGCTGGACGGACTCAGAGACATGGCTTAACAGGAATATGATCAGAGGACCTGACCCAAAACACCAATGACTGAGAAAAGTGGGGAGACATGAACATCAATGCCATTGTACAGGGCACATGATGAAGATGATGATGATGATTGTAGATTGGTTCTTGAATATTGAATGTTTGCCAACAAACAGGCACGGCTGAAACAAGACCAGAATCTCCCCTCTGCTGTGTGTCCACCGTGACGAGGTAGAGGGACTTGAGCGTCCCAATGACCCCAAGAGCTATGCCGACGGTAGCACAGCTACTGGCAGGGCCACCCATGTCGGACAGGTCAAGGGAGAGGGACCAGACGAAGAGACACACAAACCTGCTGCCTTGTAGGTAGACTGGGGACAGTCAAAGGCTAGGGAAAGCACCCCGAATACATGCTTGTCGAAATCGGATGTACTGAGCCACAGGCTTGACAAAGCAGTGCAACGTAAAACCTGCTGCCTTGTAGGTAGACTGGGGACAGTCAAAGGCTAGGGAAAGCATCCCGAATAAATGCTTGTCGAAATCGGATGTACTGAGCCACAGGCTTGACAAAGCAGTGCAACGTAACTTAATTCATGATGTCACAAATCAAAATTAATCGTTATGGTGCTAATCCCGCGAAGTCCCATCAGGCGGCGATAGTGCCGGGCCCCCTGCCTCGAGGGGGTCCACCCATGACTACTGGTGGTCACCTTCCCCTGTGCTGTGGAGTCAAGGCACAGAGGAGTAGGTTAAGAGCTACTGACCAAATACCCCGGACACTCAACATACTACAGTGGAATGCCGAAGGAGTTTACAAGAAGAAAGAGTCCCTAACACAGCGTCTTCATAAAGATAAAATAGATGTGGCATGCATTCAAGAGACACACCTCAACGCCAATCGCAAATTCTCAGTCAGAGGATATCAGGCCACACGTTTCGACCGCGAAGGACACAAAGGAGGAGTTCTAATACTTACACGAAATACAATACCTTGCAGCGAAGTATCTGTGATCTCTGACAACCAAACGGAAATTATAGGTGTTGATATAATGATAAAGGACGTGAAAATAAGAATCTACAATCTGTATAGCCCAGCAGATAAGGACCTTACACTCTCAAACATGAAAATAACTGACACAAACTGCATTATTGTCGGAGACTTTAATAGCCGTTCAGATAGATGGGGATACCCAGATACTGACAAAAGAGGAGATGAATTGGAGGACTGGGAAATAGACTCAAATCTCCATCTACTCAACAAAGCGGATGACACACCGAGCTTCTACTCCAGAAGATGGCTTACCACTTCTACTCCAGACTTAGCATTCTGCACAGGAGACATCCTCCACAAAATCGATCGCCATGTGCTGGACCAATTAGCAGGTAGTGACCACAGACCAATCAAGCTTGAAATGAATATGGAGTATGTTCCACAGGAGCAAAAGCCCTTGCCCCGCTGGAATTACAAACGAGCAGATTGGGACAGATTTGCCATACTAACAGACAAATATTGTGAAAACATAAATACACGATATGGCAACATAAAGCAAATGGTGGAAAGTCTAAACAGAGCGATAATACAGGCAGCCACTGAGTCCATTCCAAGAGGAGCGAGGAAAAATTACAAACCATATTGGACTGAAGAACTACAAAGTTTGGAGGACAAAGTTGAAGATGCCAGGAAGACAGCAGAGAGAGAACAAACAATTGAAGCAAACATCTCTCTCAAAGCCATCTCAGCAAAATATAAAAGAACAGTAAATCAAACAACAAGAGATTATTGGAGGGAAAAAACAGAAAACCTGAATTTTGACAGGGATGGAAACAAACTATGGAAACTAGTGAAAGCCATGAACAATGAAGGACCTAGAAACAAACAAATAACAATTAAACAAGGAAATGCCTTGCTTACAGGAAAAAAGGCTGCAAATGCACTAATGTAACACTATGCAAATGCAAACCACATTGATATTACAACCGAACAGAAGAAAGCAATCAAAGACAAACAGATACATCATAGAAATACAGAGACAGCAGCAGAATATATGATGGCAAATCTAACAATGGAAGAAATGGAACAGGCAATGAATACCCTAAAAAAGAAGAAATCACCAGGAAAGGATGGAATCACAAATGAAATGCTAATAGGACTAGGCACCAAGGCAAGGAAGAAACTACTAGCAGTCCTAAATAACAGCTGGAAGAGAGGAATAGTCCCACAGGCATGGAAGGAAGCTATACTAATACCAGTCCCAAAGAAAGGAAAAGACCTGGAAGAACCAAATGGCTATGGACCTATCAGTCTACTTAGCTGTGTAGGAAAATTAATGGAACGCATTATCAATGGCAGGCTAACATGGCATCTGGAAGAAAACAAACTCTTAACACCACACCAAGCAGGATTCAGAAAGTACAGATCCACTGAAGATCAAATAACCTATATAGCTCAGGAAATAGAGGATGCCTTCCAAGAGAAAAAGCACACACTAGCAGTCTGGATAGATTTAGAAAAAGCATTTGATAAAGTATGGAAGGAAGGACTGAAAGTAAAACTGCAAAACATGCATGTTTGTGGAAAAATGTATAAATGGATCAGCCACTACCTTGAGAACAGAACTGCCAGGACAAAAGTACAAGGACAAACAAGCAAAATGATGCTGCTGGAGCAAGGTGTCCCCCAAGGAGGAGTTCTTTCACCAACATTATTCCTAGCATATATAAATGACATCACAGAAAATTTTCCAACCAGAGTACACACATCCTCTTTTGCAGATGACCTAGCCATATGGACATCTGAAGAATATATTAGTACAGCTAACAGCAGAATACAGCAAGCCTTATTAGCGCTAGAGGACTGGTCAAAATCATGGCTAGTGAAGATAAGTGAGGAGAAAACAACATGCACAGTGTTCTCCCTCTCAAATAAAACTCAGCAACCTAAGCTGGTATTGAATGGAAAAATATTGCGCCATGAAGAAAATCCAAACTATCTAGGAGTCACCTTTGATCGTCGCCTGACATGGAAGACACAGGTTGAGAAAAATCGACAAGAGCAAGGCAGAGAATGGCAATCATGAAAAAGCTTGCTGGTACAACGTGGGGAGCAGATGAGAAAGTTCTCAAGAAGTTATATACTGGACGGGTGAGGCCAGTACTGGAATATGGCATTGCAGCTTGGGCAACAGCAGCTAAGTCAAACTTTAACAAAATAAGTAGAGTCCAAAACCAAGGAATGCGAATCATAACTGGAAGCCTGAAGACAACGCCTATTAATGAACTAGAAAAGATCACTTGTTTACAACCAATGCAGGATAGAAGAGATAGCAGAGCCCAGCAACAAGCAGAAAAATTTAGAAGATTGACAGACCATCCTATGTACAACAGATTTAATGGTTTTGGAAAGGGAAGACTGAAGCGTAGCAACTTTGTAGAAACTGCAAAACGAAGGATTAGGGCAGATCCTATACTTAACATATCAACAGTCAAGCCCATACACAATGCACACAAGTTCCCAGCTTGGAGACAGCAGCAACTGCCTGAGATGGTAAAAAACATTCCAGGTATTGAGAAAAAGAACACTCAGCATGAAACCGAAAGAAGAGAAATAACCCTAAACTACATAAAAGAACATTACCCAAGCAGCAATTGGACCCATGCATATACAGATGGATCAGCCAAAAATTCAATAGAGAATGGAGGAGGAGGAATTCTCCTAAATTTAAAAAATGGAGTGAAAAAAACACATTCAATGGCAACTGGAAAATTTTCAAGTAACTTCAAAGCGGAGGTAGAGGCTTTGAAAACTGCAGCAGAAATGCTCCTGATGGAGGAAAATAAAGAGAAGCAAATAGCTATCTTCACAGATGCAAAGTCAGCTGTCTCAATACTGAAGAGCAATAACAGCACAGAACTAACTGACCTAAGAGCAGCACTCCATGGTCTATGCCAGAAATCCAAAAAAGTTGTAATACAGTGGATCCCATCACATTGCAGTATACCTGGAAACGAAGAGGCTGACAGACTGGCAAAAGAGGGCGGACGACTACCACAACCTGACATAGACATAACCTATAATGAGGCAAAGAGGTTGATAAAAAGCACTTATAGAACCAAATGGGAATCAGAGCATCCAGGCCATCAGAAGGATGATGCATATTACAAACTCGACCGAAGAGAACAAGTAACAATCTTCAGACTCCGCACAGGACATAACAGGCTGAAACACCACTTGTTCAATAAACTAAAGATAAGAGATATCGATGAATGTAATTGTAGAACTGGAAAAATTACAGCAAAACATTTGCTGCAGGATTGCCCAATGTATGCAGAACAGAGAAAGATATTTTGGCCCACACCTGCTTCATTTGAGGACAAGCTCTATGGAGATATCAACAAGCTCAAGTTGACCGCAGCTTACTTTAACTACATACAGGTTGACATTTAAAGGTGCATGAAGACCCAGAGGCATGAAATGGAATATTGCTTGGATAGCAAATCCATTATGTGGAAAGTCCAAATCGAAAGCTCGCTGTGTGGGCTTCATAAAAGGTGGAAAAGTGTCCTAGTGGCACGAAATGGAATATTGCTTGGATAGCAAATCCATTACGTGGAAAGTCCGAATCAAAAGCCCATTGTGTGGGCTTCATAAAAGGTGGAAAAGTGTCCTAGTGGCATGAAATGGAATATTGCTTGGATAGCAAATCCATTACGTGGAAAGTCCGAATCTAAAGCCCACTGTGTGGACTTCATAAAAGGTGGAAAAGTGTCCTAGTGGCACCAAATGGAATATTGCTTGGATAGCAAATCCATTACATGGAAAGTCTGAATCGAAAGCTCACTGTGTGGATGTCATCTGCAGACTGCATACTTCTGGTTTCCGGAAGAACAGCCTATGGTGAACGGAAGGCCCAATATACGGAAGTGAGGCTAAGCAGCCATGTGCAGGACGTGACGATTCCTTGGGTGAGCCCAGTACCAGAGCGCTATGTATCGGCTCTACAAGTATGGAAGCCTCCTTGGATGGCTGGGAATGCCCATGGTCTGCCCCTGCCTTCCCTTGAGGGCTGACCAGGATCTTTGGCTGTTCTATATGGACCAGCTGGGATGGGGGATAACACAACAGTGAGAGTCAAACGTCCTAAGAAACCCCCGGGAAGGTTAACCCGGTCAACAAATGCCCGCAGAAGTCGGATGTGTCGGCCTATCGGCGCAAGAACGCAGCTCTGCTGTAAACAGGCACAACGCAATCACATCCGAAAAAAAAAACTCCGGATGAACGAAGAAGAAGACCAGAATCTAGCTACTGGTGGCAAAACCAAAATCAACACTTTAGAATAAGCAAATGGAATGTCAGGACATTGCAGAAACAGGACAGTTGAATAATGTAGCAAATTACATGAAAAAGATGGAATGAAAAAGATGGAAATTAATATCCCATGAATGAGTGATGACATAATCTTCCGGTAAAATGGTGATGACGTGACGCGTTTATTCTTCGGGCAACGCTGTTTTAGTGTTTTCCTGTGGATTATGTAGTGTTATTTCGTATTCGTTTACTGGAAGTGTTCAAAAGAAGCCACGGAAGGCAGGTGGTGGATGAAATTATGAGGGCAGCCGACAGATAGTTGTTGGTTATGGTCTCAAGTTTCGCGGTGGTAGGCAGAAGATCTCTTTCACGAGACAATGGCTTCGGTCACCAAGCCAGTACGGTCACTGCCAGGAAGGAAAGCAATGGCAAACTACCTTCTTTAAAAATGCCTAGTTCATTATGATTCGCTTAAAGACAGATCATCGCAAGACAAGGATAGAGACATTAAAATTAGCAACATGGAACGTCAGGACATTAAACAACGAGGAAAAATTAGATAACATCAAACAAGAAATGGAAAGAGAGAATTTGATTAGCAGAAGATTTAGAAATGCGCTAACAATAGCAAAAACAGTTCCCAGTGCTGATTGTTATAGTGACCACAGATAACTTACAGGAACATTGAGGATAAAGTTAAATAAAGTCAAGTATAAAACAGGAAACACTAAATATGATTTGTGTACATTGAGTAACGACAAGAAAAAACAAAAAAAATTCAACATAGAAGTACAGAACAGATTTGATATATTGTCTGATCTAGAGATTCTATTCCAGGATGTGGATGATCAATGGGAAATGTTGAAGAATTCAATCAGTTTGGCTGCAGAAACAACTATTCCAAAAGTAAAGAAGGTGGGTCGTAAGAAATCGATGACTGAAGAAATTTTACAACTAATGGAAACAAGAAGACTCAACAAAAATAATTCTGCCAAATATGAAGAAATTCACAGACAGGTCAGAATATTATGTAAGGAAGCAAAAGAAGCATGGCTTGAGAAATTGAAAAACAACACAACAGTCAAAATATCAAATTAGTGCACAAAAGAATTCAGGAACTTACTTATAAAAGAACAAGTACATCAGCAGGCTGTCTAAAAACTAAAGATGGCAAAATCATAATAGAAAAAGATCAGATTCTAAATGTATGGACAGATTATGTGAAAAACCTTTATGATGATAACAGAGAGAACAGTATGATATTAGATTTAATAATGAAGGACCGCCAATTTTGAAGCTGGAGGTTCGAAATGTTCTTAAACATATGAAAGCTGGCAAGGCCCCCGGTCCAGATAACATCACAACAGAAATTATTTAGAAGAATATGGAATAGATCAAGTCACCAGACTGCTGAACACATTATATGATACTGGAGATATACCTTCTGAATGACGTAATTCTGAATTTATTGCAATCCCAAAGAAATCAGGAGCCTTGGAATGTGATCAACATAGAACAATTAGTATAATGAGTCACATCACAAAGATTTTGCTACGAATTTTTATGCAAAGAGTGAGGAAGAAAATACATTCTGAAATAGGGGAAGAACAATGTGGGTTTGTAGAAGGAAAGGATACAGTAAATGCTGTGTATATGCTGTGTTCAGTTATTGAATGTTCTATAGAAGTACATATAGCAGATCTACAAATTGATGGGAAAGACATTAGACTTATAAATAACATATATTGGAAACAACAAGCTGCCATAAGGATTGATAATGAAGTGGGACAATATCAGCCTATTAAGAGAGGTGTTAGGTAAGGATGTGTAATGTCTCCAGATCTTTTTTCCCTATACAGTGAAAATATTTTCAGAAATGTAGAAGATATAAATGGAATCAGCATTGGACGACGAAACATCAATAACATTAGATATGCAGATGATAGAGTATTGATTGCAGACAATGAGCAGGATCTGCAACAATTAGTAGTCGCGGTTGCAGCACACAGTGAACAACTAGGGTTAGAACTGAATATTAAGAAGACACAGATTATAGTCATCACTAGGAAGAACGAAATACCACAATGTAATATACAAGTAAATGGGAATATTCTTCAACAAGTGAATCGGTACAATTATCTCAGAACAGTCATAACATCTGATGGGAGATGCCTTGTAAAGATTAGAACAAGAATCGCTATGGCAAAAGTAGCCTTTAGCAAGATGAAAAACATTCTGACCAATAAAAAGATGTCAATTGAAACGAGAAAAAGAGTGTTGAGGTGTTACATAGAGCCTGTTCTTTTGTATGGATGTGAAACTTGGAAAATGAGCAGCCAAGCTGAAAAACATCTGATGGCTGCAGAAATGTGGTTTCTGAGGAAAATGCAAAGAGTACCATGGACAGACAGAAACACCAATGACCAAGTACTACAGGAGACAAATAAAAATAGTAAACTGATTAGAGAAATTAGATGTAGACAGTCAAAATTTTGTGGACATGTTATGAGAAGAAATGGATTGGAGAACTTAGTGACAACTGGCAAGATTGAAGGGAATAGACCAAGGGAAAGACCGAGAAGTAAATGCCTGGATGGCTTGACCACATGGCATGGTCGAGACAGGAACACTGAGCTGATCCACGACTCTGGTGATCGAGTGAAATGGCGAGTCATGACCGCACACGCTTTCCGGCATGGCACATGATGTGATTTCGGTGTGTCTGTTATGCGCCCTTGGGCCGAAACCCGTAGGCCAACACATCGACTTTAGCGTGCTTTTTTGACCAGGTAGCATTCCTAGGAGACTCTCACTTTTGTGGTGCCATCTACAACGATGCTGGCCAAGTTAGAACGGTCGAAGACAATGGTCATCCCTCAAAGGAAGGCAGGGACAGTCCATAGCATTTTCCGCCATCCAAGGTTGCTTTCATAGTTGCAGGGCCGACACATAACGCCCTGGTTCTGGCCTAGCCGAGGGAATCGTCACGTCCTGCTCATGGCTGCTTTAAATCCTCACTTCAATATATTGGTCATTTCGTTTGCCCCGGGCCATTCCCGCACAAACCAGACAGATTTGCAGACGGTATCCACTCAGCGAGTTTTCGGACATGTGCTTGTCGTTGCGCCCATCAGAGCTGTTCCAGGCACGACAGACATTCGGAAAACTACCTAGTCAGAGCTGTTCCGAACAAGAGCGGCATTCGGAAACTAGGTAGTCAGAGCTGTTCCTAGCACGAGAGACATTCGGACGAGACATTTCACTCGGACGTAAATGCGTAGTGTCAATTTTTAGTTTGCCACCCGTAGGACGACACTTCCGGCTTCCGGCGGGCATTTTTTAATGAGGTTAGCCTTCCTCGGGTTTCGAGACTCTTGTTTCGGCTTCCACACAACAAGCTTTCGCTTCGGGCTGCCACGTAATGGATTCGCAAGACAGGCGTTCCATTTCGTGTCAACGAGACAATTTTCCACCTTTGACTACACTCACTCCATGAGTGTGGTTACAGACTATCGGACGTCTGCGAGACGTGCGACCGAGGTGTTTTTCCACCTTTTGTACTCACTCACGAGGTAGGCTACATGTGCTGCCGGCTCAGCACCTTACCTCCGTGCGTCTGTGGGCGAGTAACGGTCAGGCCCTTTCATCCGGGGATACCTCATATCCCCCAGCTAAGAGCCATCGAACGAATCTGCGCCGAGCATGTAGCGTTCTCAGCACATCATCACAATTTTGATGTAGGTTTGTGTCGGCCAGGCTCTCACTTCCGAGAGTTTATGGCTTAGAGACGTTCAGCCATACACCTCAGATGGGAGCCTTAGAGGTTATGCCCGGACTGAGATTTAGGGATCGTTTGCCTGATTTTGACTGCTATCCTCAGTCTTACCTGCAGAGCAGCAGGTTGTGTCTCTCTTAGTCTGGTCCCTATCCCACGAGCCGTCCGATATGTAGTTTTCACCCATCGGCAAGCACATGGGGTCGATGGGACACGCAAGCTCCCCCACCACGGCAAGGTGGAGACACATCGGGGGAGCCATCGACATTTGATAGGGCAGACATTTGAAAGATGCGTTGCCGGCACGTAAGGCCATGCGATCAGCACAAAGTTATCCAGAGTCACCAGTGGGAACGCCGCGCCCCACGAAGGGTAACGACGATTGGTTTTGAACTAATAAAAGCGCTCTTTCCGCGAGGGTCGGAGCTTGGTAAGCATGTATTAGCTCTAGAATTGCCACAGTTATCCAAGTAGGATCGTGTCATCTAAGGAACCTCGACTGATTTAATGAGCCATTCGCGGTTTCACAGTGAGACAGTGTGAACTTAGACATGCATGGCTTAATCTTTGAGACAAGCATATGACTACTGGCAGGATCAACCAGATATCTATCGGACAGACGGACTATTCACGCACACGCAAGCCAAGAGTAGCATCGCTAAAGCGTGCCCTCCCGGTACAAGGTGATACATGCAAAACCACTGGACGCCTACCGACGAGCTTTCAAGCTACGCCGGCAGGACTAACCGAAAAAAAAGCTATACCAGCTTACTGACTGCAGGCCCACTACTCATCGAGAGAGAGTGGGCGCTTATCGAGACTTTGTCGAACGGTCGTACAAATTTTGCTTTTTTGCCCGCTCAAACCACGACCCTGGCTGCACGATGCGGTTACGTTCTTGAAACGCCTGCCTCGCTAACTCACGTTGGCTGAGAAAATCCCATTTTGGTGCACCTCACACAGCCATCCGAGACAACGAACGCTAGACGCGGAACTGATCTAGCGAACCAGACCAGCCCCACTGATTGATTGAGTGAGATAAGGTGGCAGGGATCTGGTTAAAAAAAAAACAAATAGACAAACAGACAATAATATATTTAGGAAGTGCTCAACATGAAGAGTAGGATTACTGTTTGATGAGGAAACCGCTACAAAAACTCCAGGTTATTGGAATATTTCAGTTCGTGTTATCATTGTTAAAACCAAAGGCAATACACATACACATTATACAAGTATGCTAACCAACAATAAGCAGCAGTCAAGAAGAAATACACAGATTTTATGAAGAAAAAGAAATGACAATCTCTCAAACCAAATCAAGAGACGTCAAAATAATAGTTGGAGATTTCCACACAAAAGTAGGACAGGAGAAATTGGAAGGTATAACTGATGACTATAGTTTTTTTTTTCATTCGCTCACTTTGAATTCAAGCGTAGTCCACACTGGACTGATATCTGTGTGTGGGCCAGCTTTCCCTACTACCAGTGTCCTTCGCGAACCCACTCCGACTTCTGAGGTACTTGTAATTTATGTCTTCAAGTCAAGGATGAGAAGTCAACATTTTTGTCCAATTGATCTGTGTAGGGGTCGAACACGCTACCTCGTCATCAACACACCGGAAGTTTAAAAGCTAGTGCTCTTGTCCATTCAGGTTTGTGACAAGAAATGAGAAAGGAGAAAAACTGATAGAATGGTGTGATGAGGTGACGCCTAGATAGTTATGAGAATATCACGCTAACTACAGTCGCGTTGAGGTAAAAACTCATTCTTCTCCAAATATAGAATTATAATTGCAAATTATGACGTTTTGCGATGCCGCTGTTAATGTCTGCGGTAAAAATATGCAGCAGTATTAGGGACGGCATTTACTGCCATGTCATATATAATAGTTGATGTTGTATTTTGTTCTTTCCTGTCTTCGACACCTTATCTGGCCCTATAAAGTTCATTATACGGGGATATAGTTTAACTCCACTACCCAGTCTTTCGGTAATAGCGATTAGCAATTAGTACTACAGTATCAGAGGTCGAAAATAACAACCTCCACTTGTTTGAAAAACAGATAAGTGCCTGTGAACAGTAAAGGTATATATGCAATCCAGCTAACTAATCAGGTCAAATCCTTGCTTGATAACCCTTTGGGAGCCTAACTTTTGTGCAAGACTGGCAGTTAGTGATATTAAAATAGTTAGATAAGTGTTAGAAAATAACGATGAGTGGATGGAATTCCAATATCGGGAACCTCAGGTTTGAGATAACGTATAACTTATGGCAGACGTGGGATGTAAGACATGGGGAGAAATTGAGAGTTTGTACAATGTGTGGTATCTATATTTTGAATAACCACAAAGATAATTGTGTGGATGAACCTATGTATATAATTTGAAAGCATGATTTCTCTCGGTCTGCCTCTTCTACCTTTTCTACTGCTGATCATTCCAGTCAACTCAATGTTCTACAGTACCTCTCTTCTCATTAAATAACCAAAGAACATTATCTGTCTCATTCTTATAGTGGTGTATAATGTTCTTCTTTCATTATCCTCTTCCAGACTCTCATTGTTAGTTACTCTGGCAATTCAAGATTTGTGCAACAATTGTCTCAAAAACCACATCTCAGCTGCCTCATAGCTCTTCCTAATTTGTTCACATTCTAAGATCAAAACAATGTTTTCCTGCAGTGAATTTGTTCACATTCTAAGATCAAAACAATGTTTTCCTGCAGTGAATTTGTTCACATTCTAAGATCAAAACAATGTTTTCCTGTAGTGAATTTGTTCACATTCTAAGATCAAAACAATGTTTTCCTGCAGTGAATTTGTTCACATTCTAAGATCAAAACAATGTTTTCCTGCAGTGAATTTGTTCACATTCTAAGATCAAAACAATGTTTCCCTGTAGTGAATTTGAATAACGAAGACACAAACCACAGAATGTACGATTTATTGCCTGGCATATTTCTGATATTACTGTGCGAACATGTGTATATTTCAGCTTAAACGATGTATCTAGTTTAAACTAGTTATTTTATTCTACGTTGTGTGACATCTGCAATATGTACCTGACGAGATGCAGCAAAATATGCCAGGCAATAAATCGTATATTCTATGGTTTGTGTCTTCATTATTCACATTCTAAGACTCAATTCCATACAGCAGAACAGGTTTGATGTAACATTTCTGACATATTACATACGGTACATTTCATCTTCTAAAGTACAAAGCATATTTCACTGCCACAAATGCATGATGTTTCAGTTATAAGAACCTTTATCAACAACAACATAAACAGTACTAGAAAGAAAATGTTACACAATAAATTAACAATTAAACATAGCCAGAAATTTTAAAAAGAGGAAATTGTAAAAAGACAGATGAGCAGCTTTCATGTGTAGTAATACTGCATTCCGAGTTTGTTTGTTTTTTTTTTTTTTAGCATATCCTTTTACAGGACTTAGCTGTCAATACCAGCATCTTTCAGCTGTATGTTGATCTCTTGGCAAGATTACGCTCAGTAGTTTGCCATTGCTTTCTGAGCGGCCGGCTCAGTATCCCGCAAGTCACGAGCGGGGGTCGAACCGCCTCAGCTCTCACTCCGCTACGAGACTCTGCGTGATAAACGGGATTACAGAGAGAAAGTGTTGTAACCCCACAGCCAGAGAGACCGGCATTCCGAGGTTATAATATAAATAATATACGCTATGCAGATGACACAGTATTGATGGCAGATAATGCAAAAGATCTACAACAATTGTTGGACATTGTAGTAACAGAGAGTGCAAAGAAAGAACTCTCCTTGAATATCAAGAAAACAGTAACAATGGCGATATCAAAGAAAAAGGTGACACCCAAATGTGAAATAGAGATAGAAGGGAAAATGTTTCACCAAGCTGATAGTTTTAAATACCTAGGGACATTTATAGCATTAGATGGAAGATGCACAATAGAGATCAAGAGCAGAATAGGACAAGCAAAGGCTGCATTTCAAAAAATGAAGAATATCTTATGCAATAGTTTGCTATCATTGAATGTAAGACTAATCTAAACTAAAGAGAGTGCGGATAAGCTATATAGAACCTGTTTTGCTGTATGGCTGTGAATCTTGGAATGTAAATGAACAAATTAGGAAGAGATTGGAAGCAATAGAGATGTGGTTCCTGAGACGAATGTTACGAATTCCTTGGATTGCCAAAGTAACAAACAACGAATGCTGAAAGAGGCAAATGAAACTAGAACATCCCTGGGAAGGTTAACCCGGTCAACAAATGCCCACAGAAGTCGGATGTGTCAGTCTAACGGCGCAAGAACGTAGCTCTGCTGTAAACAGGCACAACACAATCACGTCCGGAAAAAGAAGAAAAAAAACTCCGGATGAACGCAGAAGAAGAAGAAGAAACTAGAACATTATATACAACAATAAGAAAGAGGCAAACAGTTTTTGGTCATGTGATGAGAAGAGAGGCATTGGAGAACATCGCGACAACTGGAAAGATCGAGGGGAAGAGAGGTAGAGGCAGACTAAGAGAAATGATGCTGGATGAATTGCACTGGTGGCAAGGAGGAATATCAACAGCAGAGTTGATCCAGAAAACAAAAGTACTGAGATCTGTGGAGAGCCATGAACACCACGCCAGCCAGCATGGTACTTGATGATGACGGTATGTTGATCACACTCCGTGGCGAAGGGGTTACAGACGCAGTTCGTAATCCTGCATACCAGTGTTCGAAACTTAGCTGTGGGCGATTTGGCAGCAGACCCCTTACGCTGGTTTTTATTAAATTGTATGGGTGCTCATCGTTCAGAAAGCAATGGTAAACTACTAAATTTAAACTTGCCCAGAAATCACGAACAGCCACAAAATACAGATGTTGACTGCTATGTCCTGTATAGGATATGCAACAACTTTTATGTTGATCACGCAGGAACTGTAGGGCCATCTGACCATCAGAGCAGAAAATGAAGGTATACAGAGAACATATATCAAACAGAAAAAGTCTATAATCATTACCAGAAGTGAATTGAAGGGAAGTGAAAGAAATTAAGGCAGGTGTGGTATCTTTCATGAAAGAGGGGAGATTCGAAACCAGAGGTCTTATGGCCTTGTTGTTTTTTCTTGTCAGTCAGTCAGTCAGTCAGTCAGTTCCAACTTCACGGCAATGGGTCGTCCCCATTATGCTCCGTTCCTGTGGCAATGAATATCACACAAAATGCTCTTCACTGCCCAATGTGAAAAGTGGAAATTACAGGAGAGGGTAATAGGGAAAGCTAATCCACATGCAAAAATCAGTCCAAAAATAAAAATAAAAAAAGAAACCACAGAAGACTGAAATATGATTGGTCTGGCATGAAATTTGAGCTTTTTTTACTAGGAACTCTGGTAGGGGGTATGTATGTCAAGGGGGAAGGGATTGAAAGGGCTAAAGGTAATACGGCACTGTTAGCCATTACACAGTGTTCAGATGAGGTGTTATTTTACCTCAGTGGATAATTCTTTGCATTACTAGATACTGGAATTTGTCTCCAGATTTCATAGACTGGTATCAAACACTCAGACACCTTTGATTCAGTTCAGCTAATGAGTAATAACTAGGTATTGTAATTGTAGATGTAATAAGCCAAGCTGACAATAAATCACCTGCTAAGGTGTATCATAACATCCAACATGCGTAACAAAAACAACTGCTGTTTTAAACAACTACTCTAGTGAATACAACAATATCAAGAAAACACTGAAATACTACATTAAAGCACTAACAATCATTTACGAGGGGCGGTCAATAAGTAATACCTCAAAATTTTTAATTTCATTCAATAGGCAAAAAAATCAGATAAAATTCACATTGAAATGAATCCTTAAGACTGTACTTCAAAAAATGTATTTCTCATTGCAGTATCCGTTATTCATTATAGTTTTTGTCCATCTTTTCACAAGTGTATGTATCCCAGCAAGGTAAAAATATGTGTCCTTTTTCCTAAACCACTGGCAATGGCACGTTTAGGGTCCCGGTGTCCACAAAGTGATGTCCGCAAAGAACTTCTTTCAGTGGAGTCAGGTTCAAAAGAAATGAATCCAAGTCTCATCACCTGTCACATTATTTGATAAAAACCTTTCTCCTTCAGTTTATTAACGGTGCAGGAGGTTGATGGCTATGGTTTACCTTGCTTCTTTATGTCTGTCTGTCAACATTCTGGGTACCCACCGTGCACAAACTTTTTAATAACCAAGGTCTTTAATGATGGTCTGGAAACTGCTTTTACTAATGGACAACATGGAATACAATTCATCCAGTGTTACCTGACAGTCACCACAAATGATGTCATCAACTCGATGAATGTTGTGTGGAGTCAATGCGGTTGATGGACAACCAGTCCGCATTGCGTCAGCCAGTGAGGATTGACCTACTTCACCTTCATCACAATGATGTACCCAATGTCAGATAGTGCTAACACCCATTGTTTATTTGTTTGTTTGTTTTTCGTAAACTTATGCCGTTAGGTGTCGTGGGGAGGGGTAATTGAAGTTCCGGCGCATGTGACTAGCGCCTTTCCTTTAATTTCCTCTGAATCTTGAGCAAAATTTTAGGGTTAAGTAAAATCCCTACTGGTTTACTAGACCAGTCGTAAGTTCCTTATCTACTTAACCCTTGAATATTTGCTAATACCACCATGTCACATCCATTGGTCGCCTGCTGGCAAGCTTCGAGCTGTGCCAGGTAGGACTGACCGACCAACACTGAAACTTGAAACTTGCCCCCGAAGTGTGCTGATGTGCCCCGTTACCCATTACACACATAGTAGGCATGTCACGTACCATCAGATCCTTATTAAAGGGTTTAAAGTGCACTCGTTCCAATTACGGAGCCTCGATAGAGTCTGTCATCTATGTTGGAAACAAATCTCCTGGCCTAGGGCTGAATCTCAACAGTTCACAGTTCCACTGTTGATTCAATCCACTGTTGATTCTCCATAAACAATACTCAAATGTCTCCCGTGTGTTGCCGGGGCCCATAAGGGAAGCAAAGAATAGCAACACTGCAGCCTACCATGCATGTCGTAAGAGGCGACTAAGGAGGCTTGATGGTTCCGTCGCCCTGCTACTGAGTGAGTGCGTGGCGCGACACTGTGAGCTGTGAGTTTCGTGTGAAATGCTTTTGAATCTGCCCGAGGTATTTTGGAACGTGACTGCATGTTCGGAGCGATGGCAGATGGCTATGTCCCAGAGTTGACCGGTTTTTGCCTTATGCAGAAATGCGTGGCTGCTGGGCTTCTGGTTGACTGCCACTGCCATCGACGATGAACTGTATTTCGTGGACTGTGTGGGTTAACATCTAGGAAACATCCAGATGGGAAAAATGACTGCCGATTCCATCAGAAATGAACTGGGTGTTTTGTGGGGGACTATTGTGTTGACATTCTGGCGGCGGCATTATGCACAGTGTATCTGTGCGGGCTGTTGTTTGTCGAGACTCCTGTCTTCTCCACTTTTCACATTGGGCAGTGGGGAGCATTTTGTGTGATATTCACTGGCACAGGAACGGAGCATAATGGGGACGACCCGTTGCTGTGAAGTTGGAACTGCAACTAACTAACTAACTAATACTCAAACATTCGTGGATGTGACTGAAACAGGTTGGTTGTGATATACAGTACTGAAGAGTGTTTGAGAAATCCTACTAAATTAATAAATTTCACATCGATAAAGTATTTACATAGATAAAAAATAGGAGGCATTACTTACTGGCCGTCCCTCGTACATCTATGGGCAGCACACATAAATCAACTGAATCATACCATTTTTGGGAACCATCCATACAATCCAATGCAATGCAGCTCCAAGGAAAACATATGAGTTTATCACAAACAGCTAAACAGCAATGATGGTAATATGTTTATTAACTTAAACAGAGAAATGTAGCTAACAAAACATGTACATAATAACTTTATTTTATCCTGATAAAATGTACGTGAGATCTATTTCCTGGTGCAACATTAAAAACATAACAGTTATAATATTCTTGTCATTGGGTGATTAATGTGTGTGCCATGGATACAATGCACAAAACAGGAATGGCCTCAAGGACAATACGCACAATTAACTGCTGACTTCAGCTTGTTGGAAACCAATACACAGTGACAAATCCTCAAGAAAATATCCACACAAGTAATTATATTTGAAAGAACACAGACAATTGTGGTTGAGCATAAAACCCATGCATTATTGCATTATTGTCTTATTACTCATGAGCTATAAGTTGACAAATATAAAAATAACATGTCAATATCAGTGACAGAGTTAGCATTCTAAAATCATAAACATCATATCGTCCCTAGTGAGGTTAATATTTGTAATAATGACTCATATGAACAAGAATAAAGTAGGCTTTTGCTACATGGAAAACATATTCATGAAAAGCTGTCAACTGCAGTGAGAAAAAGGAGCATTAATCTTTATTGATGACGCTGAACTGGAGATAGTAGACCATTTTACATATCTGGGATCAGAGGTAAACAGCAAATTATCCCTAGATCAGGAAATCAACATCAGGATTGGTAAGGCAGCAACAACAATGAACAGGTTAACAAAAAGAGTCTGGGAGAACAGGAAGCTTACTGCCAAAACAAAAGTCCTTGTCTACCAAGCCTGTGTCCTTAGTACTCTTCTTTATGGCAGTGAAACC